>WEKX01004757.1:73767-100835 GCA_013390025.1 Pitta sordida
GGTTGTTCAGTCTGGAGAAGAGGAGGCTGAGGGGAGACCTTATCGCTCTCTACAACTACCTGAAAGGCAGTTGTAGCCAGGTGGGGGTCGGTCTCTCCTCTCTGGCTACAAGTGATAGAACAAGAGGACACAGTCTTAAACTGTGTCAGGGGAGATTTAGAGTGGACATTAGGCGGAACGTTTTCACAGAGAGGGTGATCTCTCAGTGGAATGGGCTGCCCAAGGAGGTGGTGGAGTCACCGTCCCTAGAGGTGTTTAAGAAAAGGTTGGATGATGTACTTGGTGACATGGCCTAGATATTAGGGTAGTGTGTTACAGGTACGATGGGTGTTGGTAACAGGATGGCAACAGGTTAGGTAACAGGTTAGGTTAGGTAACAGGTGATAGGTTGGACTTGATGACCTCTATGGTCTTTTCCAACCTTATTAATTCTGTGATTCTGTGACGTGGCGGTGTGGTCCTTCCCTTTCTTTTTCTGCTCAAACAGTAGCTTAGTGGTCATGATGGCTGCATCTGGCTTGAGATGGACTCTGGGAAGACAGATGACAACAAAATAGCTAAAGGCCAAATATCTTGCTCAAAAGTTGAGGTCTAGCTGAGTATGTGTCAGCTGAAATACATCCAGTATGCAAGTAGAACTAGAAGTCAGTCATCTTATTCCACAAATAAGACCCATTGAGCTCTGCACAGCAGTGGGCTGCATGCAAGGATTTGTCCTTGAATACGGACACCTCTCAAGGCTACTCATCAAGATTGAGCGAATGATTATCACATCAGATACATGGTAAGAGACTTGGGAATAAGAGCACTGAGACTTTGAAATATTAGCTAAGTGATATAAAGGATTGATTGTGCACATATTATCTCTTAGAATTAAATCACTGACCAAGTCTCAGACTACGGCTTGATCCAGCCATACCTAAACTTCCATCAGAAAGGAGTTTAGAACACAAGAACGACTTTTCTGACCCTCATGGTTCAATGTTAGGGTCTTGCCTGACCTTGTCCTGTATGCAGTAAATAACCAAGAGTAATTTGTCATCAAAAAATCTTGTTAAAACATTGTCACATTTACTATCAAACTTCATTAAATCACTGTTTTATATCAATAAAAAAAGGCTACTTCTCTTTCATGTGAAGTGCATCACTCCATCCAACAGATGTTCATTTCTTACTTTTTGTGAGGCCAATAAGTTTTCCCACAGTATTTTTTCCCTTAAAATTTATTTATAAATAACTGTGACGAAATAATGCAAAATGTACAATCGTTTATCTGAGACTACTTTGACAAAATTCAGTTGTGTCCCTTAAGGCAGATTAGGTGAACTACCATTTAATGGTGGTGATGATGGATACAGTAAACACTTTTAGGCCTGGGAATATAATCTACGACTCCTAGAAGTTGTTAGCATGGCAAGAAGCTCATTTGCAGCATTTAGGCATCACTATCAGTCTATGCCATGTAAATGGGAGGAAAAAGGTTGTGTTTTGGGATGAAGAATGTTCTGTGAAAAAAAAAAGGGCTGTGTCTCATCAGAGCATCTCCCTGGTGAACACTTCTGAACCACTTTGGGCAGTGTACAGTCTTGGATATATTAGATAGTAATAACACTATAATCCTTGGAGATGTGGACAGACCACTTACACGTGTTCTTTTTCATTACTCTTAAAAAAAAAAAAATCATCTTTATCTTTTCCTCTCAGTTTAACTCCTCCCAAATCTACTAGGCAAAATTCCTCCTTGTGCACCTCTTAAAGGTCACCCATGGGGAAGCACCCCATGCTAGTCCAATCATTTACAGCTGCGAGTGAAAAAAATAAGTGTTTTAAAGGGCATCTAAACCTTGAATTATCTATTCACTAGTGATGGAAGAGAGAGATTATGTACTTCAGCTAAAACACAACAGCATTGATTCACTAATTTGGAAAATATTGAATTCAGCTGTACATGACTCACTCTTGGGCCTGTTCATGCACTGTTTTTCTACCAAAACTATCTGCAAGTATTTGAGTAGACAGGCTTTTCTAAACTGGACAGTTTATCCTAAATACTAGTCTAGATATACTGAACATGAAACATTTTAATACTGAACAAAAATATTCCTCAGAGAAGCACCAGACAAATTATGCATATAGTGAATTTGAAGATACTGGCCTTGTACATGTTCATTGCATAGAGACTAAATTTTATTTTAATAGTTAGATTCCCCTGGTAAATTATGAATAAGCTCAAAATACTTCCTTTTTAGAAAAAAGAGAAGAAAACCAGCAAACTTGATAAACCTTTCACATTGTACGATAGTTTATAACAGGTAATCTGTACACACAGGACTTGTTCAGGAATCTATTCAAGCAGTAATACACAAGTCACTCTACTTCTAGCGATGAATATGATGAAATCACTAAAATTAAGTGAAGCTTAAGTAAATATAATGAACATGGTAAGCACAAAACTGATACCTGAAACATCTGATAGAAGTTTAAGGTAAGGACTTGGCATTTTTAATGGCAAAAAAGAGAGAGTATAAAACTGACCATAAATAGTATATCAATGCAATAAATGGACTAACACAACGTGGCAAAGCTATAATGTGCATACTGTGGAGTTTACCAGGGCTAATTAACCCAGGAAGAGCACTATGTGCACATGCTTGTATTGAATCCTGTCCAAGATACCTTGTTCAGTGCTAATCAAGATGCAAAGACATAAAAGCGTACTCTGCTTCTCTAACAAAGACAAAAACATCTTGGAAATTTTAAATTATTATTGTAGCATTACAGCTTCTACCCGGATTCATTCACGTGAAGTGGCTGAGCATGCTAAAAGCTGAACCTGATGACCTGTTAATAAAAATATTTTTGCACTCCTCTCTGGAGCAGTAAGGGGAAGAAAAATCAGGGATGAGATGTAGGAGGAAAACAGAACCTTCGTTTAGAGTGTTCTGTGCACTGTTTGAGTTTAAATTTTATTTACAGTTTATAACAAGTGCAAGCAGGTACTGGATTTTCTCTTCCTTGTAATAATCTCATTTCCAAAAGCCAGAAAAACTGCAGAAGAGAAAACAAATAAACTAAACATTGCAGTGAGTCTTTCTTCAATAGAAACAATGAAAAAGGGAAGGTAAATTGGAATATTCTAATGACAACTATTTACTTTATTGTGCTGATCTATTTGCTATTTATGTTATTAGGAAACTTCTTACTATGTTATTTCTACTCGCTATAGCATGGTTTGAATTCTGACAGACTCTCAATGGAGGCCATCAGGTAGCTCAGTTTTCCATGACATCTACCAGGTTTAAGCAAGGATTCTAATCCATTTTGAGCAGAATAACTAGAAGTAAATTAGAATTCATTACAGAATTTATTTCTTTATTTATCTATGTATCCATCCATCTCATGAATTCAGCAGAATTCATCCCATAAACTTTGAAGTCCAATTGCCTATTGCAGTCACAGTGAGATTTCATACAGCCCCCTGCTACTTCTCACCTGGCTCTTCCTTGTTGCTTCTCTAGGCAGAGCATCCTGCCCAGATGAGCCTGCCAATTAAACCTAACCTGAGGTTTAACTGAGAAGGTGAACAGGGCCTCCTCAGATCTCATTTTCACTTGGTCATATTTTTCTTTCCAGGTCAAAAGCAGAGCATGGCAATCTCTTCCCTTTATATATCTCTGTATCCATTCAGCCAGTACCAGACTTGGACTTGTTTCTTCTCAGAGAGCACAACCTTTGCTGGAACTGCAACATGAATCTGTTATAAAAGCAACCAGGATGCCAATGAGGCCTCTGGAAGATGTTTTGTTCGTTAACTCCAGTAATAATTCTAACTTCTTCATAGAGCTCCATGGTCATCTCTTTGCCTGCAGTAACGAGGTTTTGTGCCCTTGGTGTTGGATCCCTGGGCTCTGCCACAACTGACAGCTGACATTCCTGTATAGCACCAGTATCTCTCCACACATAAAACAGATTTTGTTCTCTGTTTAATATTTGGTTTCTGTAGCAGAGCATGGAAGGTCTTTTAAAAGCAAAATCTGGGTTGGGAGTGTTCAACCATGGCCCCGGCATTAATTTTATTTCTGGAAGTTATTTTATATTCCAAATTGAATTCACAACTGCATATAAAAAATTGATAGACATGATGGTTTTTTTCCTCCCCAGTTTTTCCATACAAGAACTTTTACAGACTTTAGCGCAGATAGGTTTCTTTCAAAGCAGCATAAATGTTCTTTACCACTTCCCTTTCTCTGTGACAGGTCATTTTGAACGCTTGCCCATCCCTGCCTGTACCTGATGCTCTTGACACCAGACACACACATTTTAGCAGAATACCTAAAAGGGCTGTTTGAAAGACAGGGTAACCTGACAGTAAGAAAATGTTACTAAAAATCTTTCACAGTACTTTTCATGTGAAAATCCGTTGTGTAGTCACATTGAAGCTATGCATACTGTTATAGCCTCAGTAAAAAAGAAAAATGGAAAAGAAAAATCAATTGGAGGGTAAGTTTTACAGAAGCCTGGAGGATAATATAACATTTATCTAAGAAAGAAATCACATTCTTTGTTATTAAATATGTTATTGCACATAATGGAAAATGGTTCTCAGTAAAAATATTTTGAAATAACAAATATGCTATTTGGTTTCACTTCAAATATAGTTTTGTGTTAAGAAAATGAAAGGAATAAAGCAATTACTATAGATAATGTGGAAATGAAAAATAAGCTGTTATCTGGACCTTCAAAATATTGCTAAATCAAACAGCATTAAGCATAAAATAATTTTTATTACTGTTACCAACGACTTTTAATATGAAAACACTGGAAAATTATAGCACTTTTTGTTTTTTTCAGTTGAGATGAATATGTTGCCCTTGGAGGGCTGGAATACAGTGCCTGTCTGATAGCATAAAACAAACCTGAACAGCTGATAAGGACAATGATTAAATAAATATAATGGATTTTATACGGATGTGGGAGGAATTCAGTAAAGAAAATTGTCCAAATTAAGTTTGTGTCAGTCACTGAAATTTATATGCTGCTTCTTGCAAAAGGTATCTGTCATCTTTAAAATCCAGGGGGATCAAGGCATTATACTCTGCAGTGGCATCTGTGCCTGAAACAGCACACTCCTCTTTAGAGCCATGCTGGATTATTGGTTTAATGTTAAAGAGACTCAGAAAGAAGAAAGAAGATAAAAAGGAGCAGCAACACAACTGCTTTATATATCATCATATATCATCGTCAGTTTAACATTGGTGGTCTCCTCTTCAAGAATTGATTGAGTTCAGCTTCAATAATTAACTCTTGCATTTTTATTGGCCTGACCTGTTCAGAATTATACCAAAACTCCAAACCACCAGAAAAAAAAATCTATTTTTTTCAAATTAAAAGAACCCCAACATTGAATCTCTTCTTATTAACACAGGCAATTTTGAATATTCCATACCATTTGAGGATTTCTCCTTTTTCTTCCTTTAAGAAATCATGACATTTTTTGGTTTTGACATATTGTTCAATACTTAACAAGAATCTCAACAGAAAATAAATCCACAGTTGTTTTCATGACAGCAAATTACATGCCATAGCATGACATTTAAATGTTGAATTTTAATAGCTTGTCAGCAGAAGTGAAATGCATTTAAAAAAATTAATATGTGAGAGAACAATGTGTCTGTCTATAAAATAATTCTGTTCATAGTAGACATGAGTGCTGGATACAGTGTCAAATGTATTCTATTCCTCAAAGAACATCTTTATTTAGTAAGAAAAGAGCCATATGAATAGGGGTTAAATTCTGCACTCCTGCTGCTGCTCTGGATTTCTGCTGCAGCAGTACAGGTTGAAAAGCTCCTACCAATACCCATTTTCAGGAGATTTCCTGAAATTTATGCTAAAATTTTATGCAGGATAATTTTAGCAAAGGCAGTAAACAGTGAAGTGGGCAGCCCTGGAGAGGAAACGTGTGTGTCCCCCACCCCTCACAGAACTCAGTTACAAGTGTCACACACTTGGTGCTTCTCTTTTTCCCTGGATTGTAGCTACTGACAACAGTTATTTTCAGAGAGTAAATTCAAGAAATGATTGACCAAAAATATTCTAATCATATTTAGTCACATGCAAGCATTTCCTCCCTGATGTTTATTTTAAACTTTCCCATCAATATATTTTTCACTTGCTGCTTATGTAAAATGTTGATATTTAACTTAAAAATAGCAGTAAGAAGAATTCAATTTCCCCCCTGCATTTACAATTATTTAAATATTGATTCTATTTCAGTGCTCTTGCTTACATATAAAGTCCTTTAGGATCTTTGGGTTATTTAATAATGGCCTATAATGAAGGTGTGACAGGTGGTATGGCCATCTTCACAGGCTAATATATATCCTCAGATTAAGGAAAATCTGACAACATTGAAAAATCAGGTTCTTAATAACATATGGGAATCTAAGAAAACAAAGTTAACTGCTGAAAAATGGAAATTTATATACATTGGACAAAAATACAAAATACAGCTATACTTCACTAGGAACACATTTAATTTTCTTTCAGTGGAGGAAATAAATGGAAAGTTTCACTGTGCACAACTATGGACAGTAAAAAATGTGGAGGAGCACAGGAAGGTTGTTACTAGTCCCCAAATATTAAAATGTCTCAATGTCATCACTAAAATACTCTGAGCAGTGTTGCTTATCTAAAACCAAACAAGGAACAGGTTCAACACCAGACAATGAGAATGATTAAAGAAATAGAAGGCATGTTTCTGAAGAACAATTAGAATGGTTCCCATTTATTCCTTTATACCTGAAGCCTTTTATTCCTTCAGGTACATTTCCCCACAGAAATACCAACTCTCTCCAAGTATTCTCTGCTGTTTTCTCCTCCAATTCTGTCCTGTTCTCCTTATGTCACCACAGATACTACACCAGTACTATCTATATTTCTCACCTTTAATCACTCTTCTTATTCTTCTAAAATTTTATTTGTCTTTCAGATGCCTCCCTGCATCTTGTGACTGGCTTCAAAATATCTGCGTATCACCCAGCCAAAGTCATCAACAAAAATGTTGAGTGGTCTTTCTCTCGGTAGGAGTATTCATTTGGGAGCTCTCCTTGACTCAGCCACCAATTTCTACAAAATTCATAGATACTGAATGTATTTCACACCTTGCTTTTCTGTCAATTTGGTTAATAAATTCAAAACTTAATTGAAGACAGAGCTGACCTAATGCAATGTCAGGTAATTTTCATATTTACAATGCTTCATTAGGAAAAACACAACAGTACAGTCACATCAGGTAAATAAATAATTGAGAGCCCCACAGGGGTCAGTGTTGGGCCCAGTACTGTTCAACATCTTTATTGACGACATGGACGAGGGAATTCAATCCATTATCAGCAAGTTTGCAGATGATACTAAGCTGGGGGCAAATGTTGAACTGCCGGAGGGTAGGAAGGCCCTCCAGAGGGACCTTGACAGGCTGGAGAGATGGGCAGGCTCCAACAGTATGAGGTTTAACAAGACTAAGTGCCAGGTTCTTCACCTCGGCCATAACAACCCCATGCACNTTTACTGCTACCTGACTTCTCAATGATCCTTGTAGGAGATTAACATACGGTATTTGTTTGGGTAAACAGAAACGTACACAAAGTTCTATCAAACAGATGCAACAGACTTCCTTTTTGACATAGGATAGAGATACTCAGCAACACTGGGAGGGAGAAAATATCCAAATTATAGAATCTACAGAACTTCCAAAGTCTCCTTCACATATCTTCACATATACAACCTGAAAGGAGGTTGTAGTCAGGCGAATGTAGGTCTCTCCTCACAGGCTACCAGTGACAAAACAAGAGGGCACAGACTTAGGCTGCCCCAGGGGATGTTTAGACTAGATATTAGGAAGAAGTTTTTCACCGAGGGAGTGATCTCTCAGTGGAATGGGCTGCCCAAGGAAGTGGTGGAGCCACCGCCCCTTGAGGTGCCTAAGAAAAGGTTGGATGAAGTACTTAGTGACATGATCCAAATAATGGGATGGTGTGTTAGGGAGTAGGTTGGCAATAGGTTAGGTTAGGTAACAGGTGATATGTTGGACTCTATGATCTCTATGGTCTTTTCCAACGTTATTAATTCTGTGATTCTGTGATCTTGCCCTGGCACTGTCAGAATTAAGAAACAGGCTTAGATAAACCAATAAGGATCAGAAATTTTTACACCTCCCCAGACAATGCACACTGAGCCAGTACATTTATCTGGTCCATTTACAACCTGCCTTTCTATTACATGTACGGAATTCCACGTACAGAAATTTTTTCTCCTAACACTTAGAGCTATTCCTTCTCCATCACAAAGACTTGGATGACTGTCAACCTTCGAGGCTAAAACCTCACCCACAAAACAATCAGTGCAGGGGAAATAGCAAAGCATAGTAACTTCAATGCCTTGAGAGTCTGCCTCCACCTAGAGGCCCATGAGTTCAGCTCCTATGCCTGTTCCACCCCTACCCTTTATACATTAGAAGAAAGGCTGACATGTCAGAAACGCGCCCATTTTTTAACAAGTGTCTCAGCTACTACAATAATCATATTACCCTTTTCTCCAAAACATGCCTCACTCAGACATATCACAATATATCTTAATGTCTTCATACTGCCCAAATAATATGAAAATAAGTAAATTGAGATCACCTGCAGTAAATCTAAAGTGATATTAGCCCAGAGATGAATTGCATTCTTATCATCATCGCCCTAACACATTTGTTCTGGTAAACGTTGAAATGCACAGTTTATGATAATTATAACTTTTATTTAGTCAGTTTCAAGGTGTATTTTTAAAAGAAACAAGCACTAACTTGTATTCTTTAACTGTTTTCTTTGTTATTTGTGTGTAAGACACTGAATTTTCGTACTCAGATGTACTCAGTCTCCCTTCAGGACTGCAGGCTTCACTTCCACTGCTGCTACTGAAAAGCTAGTTAAAAAAGAGTGACACTAAGATCTTATCCATTGCATGGCAGTGAAATTAAATGCTTTTAATCAATCAAGCTTCTTTAAAACAACTGAAATGAGATTTAAATTAGATTTAGGACTTGCTGTTAAAAATATTTTGGTCTGTCAATCAGGCCTCAGCCAATTAGTTAGCAACATATACATTTTATTTCTAAAACACATGTGCAAACATATTTCAATACCAGACAAATCAAAACTCTCTGTACTGCCAGTTTTCTAACTGAAAAAGTAGATTTTTAAAATAATTCTGAATATCCATATACTGAATTTTCAGAAATACTGAGACTGGAGACCATGTTGTCCAAGTCACCCTATACACAGGTCCCTGGTAAAGTCTCATCTTTAAACAAGACAACTCTTGTGCAGGATTGTTGAAAGCAACATTGTCTAATTAAGCAGCAGTGATATGACAGAAATGTCTTCACTATGGCTTCAGCCTTGCCAGCATTTAGAGAACCTCCCGTTGAACGGTAACATAAATACAGGCAGCTCTGCAGTGAGGATGAAGGGTTGTCAATACAGTGACTTTAGCATGCACTTTTGATTTTCTCCAACTAAACACTTAGTTTAATAAATTGAAACCATTTTACTGCTCTAAGTGGTAATATCAAGATATCGGATGAAGGGGATCCATAACAGAACGGTAATGAGGCTGCGGTATTGAATTTTCACCATTAAAATCCCCTGATAAGTTCTCAGTTTTCTCCTGGACTTTTGATGGAAGGAAAAATCAGCCAGAAACCCCAGGTATAACCTACTGATTCCCTTTCACCAATCACTTGGAAAGTAGAGAAGTGATTGAACCGGGGAAAATGCCTTTGTATGTAGCAGATTTGAGGTATCTAATATTCTTGCCTAAAGCTGTTATGTTCAAGTCTTGACAGAGTGAATTGTTCATGCAAAGACATGTCACCCTTTCCTCATCCCTGCAGGGCTCCTGCCACAGCAAAATTACTGTCTATATCCTGACTCATACTGTTCCATAATTTTCGTGTGCTGCACGGGTGCTCTTTCCAGGCCCATCTGTTGTCTCTTAACTCGTAGGTTCTCCAGAAGTTGTCTGCACTGACTTTATATTGTAACAAGCAAAACAAAGCTTCTAACATTATGACTATAACACTATGACATTCTACTATTTGGAACATATTAATTTAATATTTCACTCACTACTTTTCTTAAAAAAAAAAAATCTGCTTAATCTGAATCAAAAAAGTCTGTTTTGCTTTTCACAATTGTGTTCACTACAGAAATCAAAGTACTATATAGGAACCAAACAAGTAATTTCAAGATGAAAAAACAGTGCTGTTCTTAGGAGTAATCCAGGCACAAGTTAATTCAGTAGGCCTGCATCATGTGTTACCCTCTTGAACTCAGAGATCTTATATTTGATGGCAGGCAGCTTTTTATGTGTATTTCCCCTGTTTTTTTCTATATTAGTTTTTAAACAGCCTTTCCTTTACTATTTCTTTTTATATTTAACAAAAAAAAAGAATATTTTTTTTTGTGGAAGAGAAGCAAACACCCTTACTGTAACAATCACTGTTATCCTACACTTTGGTATTTACATTCCTCTCCAGAATTAATTCAAGTAACCTTTGTTACCTTATCAAAAGCTCTTACATCAAAGTGGAAGCAAGAGACCTTATTTATTTATTTTCAAATCAGATCTGCATTCCCAAGTGGTGAAACCAAAGAATAGAGTTAGTTCTTCATCACATTTTGGAAGGTCTTTTGACCCACATGTTATTGCCAGTGCTGGGAGTGTCAGCGCACAAGCGACAAAAATAGCGGCAATATCTTTTTATTGATACTGTATTCACTTTATCCCCCAGTGTTAAATTTATAGTTCTCCCCAGAGGACTGGTATCACATTCACATCCCCATCATTACAGCTGTATGAGGGCCCCTCTCTGGAGCCAATATCCATCACACCATATGTTGTTCTGAAAAGCAGACAGTGCAAACAGGTCACCTTCCCCTCTGACCTGGAGAATTAGAGTTTAATCATCAACACAGGCTCCACCTTCTTTGTTTTCAATTGTGTGATAACACAAAAGAGGCTAGAAAATATTCAGAAATTATCACTTTTACCTAGTCTGTGCTTTCCCCTCATTCACCCCCCTCCCTCCAATTCTTCTGATGCTGATTCTTTTAGTAGTACAGAGAGATTTTACTTCTGTCCTAAAGCTGTATCTCCTCTAGCTTTTGATCCAACAGCAGTGGCCATCTCCCAGCAAACACTAGGTCACTTGTAAATGCCTTTTTAAAATCAATTCTGTTTTATAATGCCCAAGGCAAACAACTATCAAAGCAGCTTTCTCTACCTCTGTCCCATTATGCTAAAACCAGCTTGGTGAGAATGGAAGCTTAGACTTCACATAATCCCAGCAAGCACACAGCAAAAAGAGATGAACTCAAAGAACACTAAAGGGTTCAGATCTCTGTGTCACTACTGATTTCCTGTGAAATCTCAACTAATCACTAAGGTCCATGACTAAAATCATATTTAAGCATCTTAGGTTGGAGAATTTCTACTGAAATAAATGGAAATAAAAATATTTACATATCTCTGTGAACCTGACCCCATAGTCCTTTGTGTCCCATCTGGGAAATGTTAGTTCTTTATCTACCAAGATAGATAACACAAATACTGAAAATTAAAGCATGCTCAGGTTTTGTGGTACTATAAAAAGCAACAACAACAACTAAAACCAACCCACAAAAATCTCAATGTTTAAATGGAAGAAAGCCTTAGAAATGGAGGAGAGTGCTCAGTGATTTGCTCATCTTAAGTGCAAACTTTCTCAGAGAGAAAGGAAGGATTCTAACTTCATTGGTACCTTTATCTTATTTCTGCTTTACTGGAATATGTTGCCCTGACTCCCCTGCAGAGGCTGGCAGTATATGACACAGCAGATGCTGCACCTTTTAAGTCTTTGACAGTGAATGCTTTTTTTCATAAATTGTAACATTCACCCCAACACTCTGTTTCATGCTTATGCTGCCTCATTTAGATGAATCTGCTTCTTCAACAGGAATACAGAAGAAAATAGTCAAATTCAGTTCTGCATTATTTGCCTGGCAACAGGTTTTTAGGAGGTCGTGGAATATTTCTGACAACCTTGAGAATAAAGGAGACCCTGAACACTCCTCCTCAGCATAAAGCATCTCCCATCCAGATCTGAACGCTCTGCTGAGGTCAGCCTCAAGTGGACTGATGCCTCCTTTTCTATCATTTCTCAAAGCAGAGATGAGGCAGGGCATGACAGCAGAAAGTCCTGTTCGTCACTAGGCTCACCTTCTTCAAAAATTCACAGGGCAAAAATCTGAAGAAAACACTTTTAGAAGAGCACCTGTCAAGAATTTATGCTTATTACAGGTAGCCAGCTTTCTAGAGAGTGAGTGGACAACTCAAAAGTGTCTTAAAAAGGCATCTTATCCAAAACAACACCCTTTAGAAATGATCACAAGGAGAATACAGCTAAGGAATTCAGTCCAGATCCTATTAAACTATTATGGGAGAGCATCTAGAGTACACTGGAACTTTTTCTGGCAGGATCACAACACTGCTACTATTAGGCTTTCAAAAATTCTCCCTAAACATCAGCTTTGACACGGCTTCCATAAAAAAAGAAAAAATCTAGAAAAAGAAAAGCAATCCAACCTTTTTTTCACTAGAGTAATTAAAATTCACTACAGAACATTAAAAAATAAAGCTGTATCCCAAAGATAGCAATGGGAAGCGGGGCCAACAATAGTGTTCCAATGCAGATTTGAGACTAATTAACACCAACATAAGAAATTAAAGGGTAAATGGACCTATTAGATTATCCACTAAATATCCTGTCCATAAAGAAACAGCTTTTCTAACAGTCAAATGATGTATCATATGGCACAGTTACTCTGATTCCCAAAGCTTTCCATCCTTAGAGGATGTAGTGTTTCCTAGCGAAAAATAAGCTAAGAGACAGATTTCAAGGCGGATGGAATGCAGCTTCCAGGAACTCAGTTTGCAAAAGATTAAGGGGCAAATAATTGGGTCCATTCCACAGCTGGATCACAGTTAATCTTGGGCTGCCAACACAGGATTTGGAACGGATCCATAGCAGATTTGCTTTTGCTCTTAAACTTTCTTGTACTTTTCCACATCATCACGATTCCTATGCCCAACCCAGAAGGTATTGGTGTTTTGCATTTCAGTTAAAAGTACAAACATATGATGTATGAAAAATTCATAGTGAGAATTAGTGGTGATACAGTCAAACTAAGACTACAGAAGATACTGTGGAAATATCTCCATAATACCCCAAAAAGTGATGATGGAACCATGGCCAATGGACTGTTATTGGAAAACCCTAAAGCAAGTGTATGAAGTGTATCCCTACCATGCACTTTATCACTTACAAATCTGACCTCAAGAAACCAGTTAATGTTATTATTAAAAAAAATCAACTTTTATTCCTGATGGACAAAAAAAATCCAATTAGGATAAAAATACTAGATCCAAGTTTCTTCTGTGTCATACTGCAGTAACTGCAGTTAAGGAGAAAATGTCCTCTGGTGCAGTGAGCAGAGGAATAGTCTGCTCTCTCTGGGCTCTGGCACCAGTGCAATGTTTGTCCTTGGAAACACAGACCTTTTTCCAGCTGTGACTTTACTTCAAAATAATTCAGGCTCCTTTGAGGGATGCCAAGAGGTGTTCACAATGGAAGTTTGGAAGCCCTGGCCAAAAGAGGAAACTATTAACTATTGCAGAAGTTACTTTAAAGAGTAACAGGACAGCCATTCTAGAAATGTGTTGAACCATGTTCTTGAGAGGACTCAAGAATTACTATAAATAAAGATTTATAAATAACAAAGACCATATTCAAAAGAATGTTTCTAATATTCAGAGACTGACTATCACTGCTCTACAAAGGACTTTTAAGGGACCCCTGTGCTGATGAGATGCAATTACAGCTCATCTTTTTTCCTATTTCATCACTTCATGGCTTCTTTGCCTTAACATCATTTTTTAGTTGCTTCCATGTATTACAAGTAGCTTTTCCTTAGCACAATACAAGAATTGTGAAGTCCCTAAAACCTCTGAGTGTCAGAAGTGATACAAGGAAAAATTCTTATTCTGTATTTGCTCTGCACCTTACACTCCTTCCCTCTATCCCTAATATCTGCTACCCATCACAGTCAGAGGAGGATGTTCAGCCAGATGAATCATCTAAGTGAGCTAACACTGCACTTCATCGTTTACCAGCCCAGGGCAAAGGATTTTTACACCTCTCCAGACTTGTTAGCTGCCTAAACCAGACAATTGCTTCTAGACCTTTTATTTCAGTCTGCAGAAATATGTTAGCAGACATGGCTTAAGACCGAAGGGCAGAACAAATGTTAAATTTCAAAAAGCTTGTTTCAGACAGGGCTCATCTGTAACCAAAAAAAGCCAGCTACATGATGGGATTGTGCCTTTTGCATCTCCCAGGTATCTTCCCCCCACTCTGCCAATACATAAAAACACATTGGATTCTGTTTTGACCCTCATGTGAAGTAGTGAAGCTGGACAGAAATGGGTCACTTAAGCAGCTCAAAGACTCCCATTGAGGAGCCCCATTTCAGGTCATGTACACAATGCTCAGTTTTAAAAACACTGGGTGTAATGGTGAACAAGAGAAAAAAAAACAACCAAAGTTTCGATGACCCTTCAGCTTTAACTTGCAAAGAATGTAAACAGGTACAAATGTTAATGAAATTATTACTGAGATTGAAAATGTAATTTTTACAGTTCTAAAGCTATTACTTTAGAACTGGTTATTGGCACAAAGAGCCATGCAACCTTAACTAGAGTTGTATGGGACCAATCCTGAGGGAATGAACACATGTTCACAGGTTATTCTGAGTTGGAAGGGACCCACAAGGATCATCTAGTCCAACTCCCAAGCAAACGCCCACCCAGGGATCAAGCCCACAAGCGTGGAAACATGGGCACCCTGTTCCATTCATCCAAGCCTCCCACCATCTAGACCATGTCACTGAGCTCCTCATCGAGTCTTCTCTTAAACACCTCCAGGGATGGCGACTCCACCACCTCCCTGGGCAGACCATTCCAATGAGAGATCACTCTCTCTGTGAAAAACCTCTTCCTAACATCCAGCCTAATCCTCCCAGGCATAGCTTAAGGCCATGTCCTCTTGTTCTGGTGTCATCAGCCTGAGAGAAGAGATCCTCACCCACCTGGCGGTAACCTCCCCTCAGGTAGCTGTAAACAGCAATGAAGTCACCTCTGAGCATCTTCTTCTCCAGGCTGAACAACCCCAATTCCCATAGCCGCTCCCCATAGGGCTTGTCCTCCAGTCCTTTCACCATCCTTGTTGCCCTTCTCTGGACTGTCTCAAGCAGCTCAACATCCTTCTTAAACTAGGGAGCCCAGAACTGAACACAGTACTCAAGATGTGGTCTGACCAGCACCGAATACAGGGGAAGGAGAACTTCCCTAGTCCGACTGACCACACTGTTTCTAATACAGGCCAGGATGCCATTGGCCTTCTTAGTCACCTGGGCACACTGCTGACTCATGCTCAGTTTTCTGTCAATCATTACTCGTAAATTCCTCTCCATTTCACCACTTTACAGCCACTCACTCCCCAGTCGACTGCAATGCATGGGGTATCTCACTTATCATGCATGGTCCAACTACAATAAACCAACTGATAAAATGTAGATTACTTCCCACCTACAGCAGCCTAAAAACATACACACACTCTGTAATGACTGACGTTTTATTGACCAACTCAAGAAAAGAAAGCTGAGCAATTCTGCAGTCTGGAAATTAAGGATCTACTCTAATTTGATCTAAAGTTCCTTAAATCTGGTGTTCATAGGAGCTGCAGTATGCATTTCACAAATTATAAAGAATGTAAATATCACTTGTGCAACAAGAGACTGTGCTTAATATGAGAACTAAATCTAGAAATACTGAACTTAAATCCATTAATCAGCAGACTATCAAAGCAGGCAAAGAGACTGATTGTTGATTATTCTCTGTGTAACCTGTGATTCAACCCCAGATCAGTAATCTTTCTTTCAAAAGTAGACACAGACACCTGATGAATCCTCCATAAATCGAAAGAGAACATGGAAAATATAAGATTCATTATTCAGAGTATTGAGTAATACAGCAAACACAACCAGAAAGAAAATGCTAAGTCCACACTACCATTTATAACAGGGAAAATAGCCTCAGGATATTTTTTCCTGTCACAGAACTGGTGACACTACTCTCAGGGCTCTTGCATTTTGTTTAAATTCTGCTTTGAGGGATTCAAAGTCCTGCAGTGTCAAAATCAATACTCATACTCCACCTGCTGCTCGCTCTTCATTGCACCACTAAAGTTGTAACATCTATGCAGGGTGATGGATGTCTGGTAAACTCCTACAAAAGGTTATAAACACTCTGACTCATATAAAAGGTTTCACCTCGTTTCTGACATCATACAACATTTTCATATCTAAAACTACCTGTAAAAGCAACTCACCGACTTAACTAGGTACACAGTGAGAAGACACAGAGTCAGCTAGTCAGATCTTTGCACAGATACATTTAGGAAATTATTTATGCAGCTGCAAATTTTAAAAGAGAAATTACTTTAGAAATTCTCTAAAAATAAAAAAAATAATATATGTGGAAAAATAAATAAAAGCTACTGCACTTATACCTTGTTCTTATTGCAAACAGTGCTTATGCCTTTAGTCATTCAAAGTATAATAGCAAAAAGTCATACTGACTTAAAAATATGCTGCTTTCCAGAAAAAAGCAGTTATGCTCCTGCAAGAAGTCCCATATTAAATGAAGAGCCTATTGGCCTATTGCTCAGTCACCCATAAAGGAAACCAAAGACGCTTAATTCTTGTCCTTTGATCTCTTAAGCCTTAGGTGGTCATACCATTGTAAACCTCAGTCTGGAACAGGCAGTCCACCTAAGCCTTCCAATGTCTTAGCACAGATCCTCCAGAAAATAAGAACATTTTTCTAAGGTATGCTTCAATTCCACCATCCTAGACTTAATCTTTCGAGTATTTTTGTTCTATTTTTTTTAATCCTTGAGAAATAAAAATAAAGAGGAGCATCTCAATATACTCCCATATGACAAAGGAGGAAAATCAATGCATGTCTTTCTCAGCATCACCCACCCTCAGCTACAAATTCCTCAGAAAAACAGCAGGGAGGTGAAAGCCTCTGAAATGGCAGGTTTTATCATAAAAATTGATGCTTTCAATAGCCTTAGCAAAGAATAAGTACTAACAAAGAAACAGAGATAGGTGCTGCATTTTGAAATTAACGTTAGAGTATCAAATAAAGATATTCCAGATCCACTTTTTTTGTAAGAGGGAAAGTATTGCAGTTTGGATATTCCAACATATCTGCTGCTGCAGCATTTGTGAAAATTATAAAGACACGATAGTTTTTGGCCCTGCAAAAGTATTCTGAAAGATTCAAGTTGACCTACTGTATAGTTTTAAAGCAAAGGTTTAAGGAAAATGAAGCATAATACTACATGACATTGTCACTAGAAAATAAAAGACATTTAAACAGGTTTATCTTGTCCCTAGTTTAAAGAAAAGTGGAGAAGTATAAAAACAACAGAAATTTTAAGATCACAGGACTGTTCTCAAGGCTAAAAGCTGAGGCACCTTCCAGTGAAGTTAAGTTCACACCATCAGTTGCCAGGCAAGGATCATACCATGATTTCTGAAACTAAAGGTAAAGATAAAACCAGGATCTATTCCAGCATAAATTGCACAAAGGCGTTTATGCCAAAATAACACAGCAGGATTAGAAATTGCCTGAGCCCCTGCTATTCAACAAAGGTCAGAACTTGAGCACTGATTAGTTTATGCTGCTGCATGGATAAATGATGAGTGCTCGGAGCATTTCAGAAAAAACAATTAAAATGTTGCAAAAAATGGGCCAGGGCAGACTGCAGCAAACCTGATTTTTTTTTCCAGTGACCTTAGTCACTGGAAATGTCTTTTGAAATGTCTTCTCAGGTTCTCTTCAGTCTGTAAAACTATCAAAGCTGTATGAGAACCTACTCATCCTTAAAGCAAAAGTGAACTGCTCTAAACACTTCTCATAGCCTGGAATGTGGCTGAATGTAAATACTGCATTAGGTGAGACACAAGGGACCAGATCCATGTGACTAAATGAAAGAGTAAAGATAATCCATCATGAACTCCATAGTCAGTAGGGAACTAAACAATATGGTGAGTGAAAATGAGAATATTATTCCTTTCATCCTACAGTTCTCTGAATTTATACCCTAAAAACACCCGTTTCTCTACTGTTTTTGAAAAGCCCCAGTAAAGGGAGTGTGCAGAAGCCTTTTTTTGTGAGCTGGGGCTGTCCATCAGTTTGCGAGTCTGTGTGAGCTCACGGTTTGGGTTCAGCAGCTGCAGCATTAGCACAGGGTGGCAAAGTGCTTGAAGAACTGTCTTAGAACTTGCTGTCATTAAGAACAGGATGGGATGTGACCAGAAAAATGGGATACAACGTAGCAAGAGGAATGGAAGCAAAGGCATGGAGGATTAACAGTTTGGCAAATTTCCAAGCCCTTAAACATTTATATTGGGTCAAGATGGCCCCCCATAGAGCAAACGTAAGCCTGCTATCAACAAACTTGCTAAAAGCAATTGAAATAACATCTTCATCCATCTAATGTGTGCTGGCATTACCAGAATGTGGATCACCTGCCTACACATTGAATAAACTGGCATAAGGAAAAAGATCTACTTCCTTAACAGGAGGCAGTACGCTTGTGCTAGAGCTTTCTGTGATGATTAGCTGCTGACCTAAGAATAAGAGATGAATGTCATCTCTTCCCAAAGCTGAAAGGAAAACCATTAGTCACAAACAACCTGGGTTGAGGTGAAAGGTTACAGAAGAAAAGCAATGAACAGACCAACAGAGAGAAGAGCAAAGTCATGTGCAAAAAATAAGAGAGTTATCTGCACATGTTGTTCGGTCACCATACCCTGGGGAGAAAAATAGAGAGGGTTTTATGGACAGTGAGTCACTAGTCTGAGAAACATTGTTTCTATGTTCACATATTTGTATATGCTAATTTTGATACCGAAGGAACGTCTTTAAGACATCACAAGACGATGTCAATAATGCTTTACTATCATTGGTAAGCTGATCTCTCAAATAAATTTCTTAGCATAATACAAGAAAGAAATCTGTTGGTTCCTAAGGGAGACGAATGCAGTAGTAAAGATGAAACAATAAAATCATACAGAATTATTTCAGTAGAACAGGTAAGTGATGAATTTTATCTCAAATCTAATCGAAACATGAAGTGGGATTTCTTATATACTAAGTGCTAAAGTTGAGCACTTAATTAGACTGTCAAATCTGGGAGGACTAGAAGCAGATTAAACTTTGGATACTTATAGGCACTGATCAGACACTGCAGTGCAAAGGAAAGATTAGATGATCATAACTAATCTAAGTTTTAATTAAAATTTAAAAGTAGACAGGTTTTGCACTGCCCACAAGGGAGGAAAAGCTGAATTATGACAAGATGGGTTCAAGAGTATTTTTCTCATTTCTGAACTGAATTTGGTATACAGTCTTCCTAAGGTTATTCTCAGCTCAAAGAAAATTTTCCCAGTTTAAGCAACTACCAGGGAGAGTCATATTCCATTTTTACTTATTGACTGGTAGAATTACCTTACAGGTTAATAAGATGGGTAGTAAGAAGCTTTCAGTATTGATGAACATTTTAATTTTAAATTTAAACTTAAATTTACTGTCTTGCTTTCAAAGCATTCACTGCCCTCTGCTCAGGCTTACAGGCAATGTCCAACATTCACTCTGATGGAAGAAAAGGGAAGAATATTTCATTGTTATCTCTCCCACAAATATTCAAATGCATAACAATGACCAGTCATGCAATTTTCAATGAAAATTGTTAGTAATGTCAGAACTATAACACAAAACACAAGATAATGTGCTTTTCTCCCAGGTAGGGCTGATTGACCTAATCAAGAGAAAATTTAACCCTTTTTATATATATAAATTTCTTCGTAATTCATTTCTAACTTCTGCAGAAGTGTTCGCTGTTCATAAATACAGAGAGTGTTAAGGTGAATGGTTTTTAAATTAAAGAATTTTTTGATCTCTGTTTCTTTTTCTACTGGGCGTGCCTGGCCCAATTCACATAGAATTGACTTTAGTAAATACTTCCAGTGCATGATGATGCTCATTACAAATAGAATATGTTTTTTTGAAATGCTAATAAATATTATCAGTCTATCAGATTAGAAATTTATGGATAACGAGCATCAAACATGGTTTGAAGACTCTAAGTATAATTATTTAAAGAGGAAATGTCCAAACCTTTACAATTGGCCTTTCTTTTAGTAGAAAAACTACAGGAGGCAGCAGTAGGAGACTGAGGAGAAGAGGCCCAAGGCTTAAGGGGTCACCATGCCTGAGCATATTGCACCAACCCTTCTCCTCCATGAGAAGCTGCTGGCACTCTATGAATGTGCTGTATAGAAAAGCAGCTTTTAAGAGCAGTAAGACATCTAGAGGAGACGGAGGGGTTGGGAATCTGACAGTGGGAATTTTGTCAGGTACCTACTCCAGAGGAAAGCAAAGCAAAGATTCGGGAGGCTTCTGTGTAGGGAGTGAGCAGGTCCAGGTCTCCACACAGGAAGGAACTTAGGGGGCAGAAAATGTGGGAGGTGAAAGGCATCTTTTTGGGTTGGAACTATATTTTGTTTATCCTTTTACACTGCTCATCAAAGGGGAAGCCTGGAATTTTACAGAGAACAGACCTATCTCATGGGGAGTTGCAAAGGGAAGAGATATGTGAGTGAACGAAATGACTGACCTTTTGACCATGCAGCACCCTGAATTAGGAGAGAGTTTTAGATTGTTTTGCAGTATTGGTTACTGCTAAATCCTTCCAACATCTCAGGTCTGACTATGAGATGGATGTCCGCTAAAATCTAATAACTATTAAAAATGAAAAGCTCAATGTTTAACACTATAACTAAATATAAAATCATCAGAAATTAACAGAGTTTACCTAGAAACACCTGAAAATCACCGAAGTATTAAAAAAGCTGAGCTGAAGTGCTAAAGCCTTTCATTTCCTTTCTCCCTCTACTAAAGAAGGGAAGAAAGAACATCTGAAGACTCCACACAGCTTTCTAGGAAAACATCAAACAACTAGAGGATGCGCAGGGAGGAATATTTTGGCTCTGCACAAAAGCCACAGAAAATTAAAAGGAAAAAGAAAGGTAAGTTTCTAAAATATTGCTCACAAGCCTGACACTTTCTCTCTGAGTCAGAGGGTTTGAGTTGTTGGGTAGCTCACAGGTAAAACTAAGGAAAAGAAAATCAATTATCTGACCATACTAAAGAAATTAGAGAATACAGCTTTCAAAAAACCCCCACAAACTTAGAATCAGTATATTTAAAAAAAATTAATAGCTGTACGTATGACATGTTAAGTCAAAGAGGAAGAACATTTAATGTCTTCCTAAAAGACTGGATATAATTTAGCAAAAAATCCAGTGCAGGTCTGTGTAATGCTTAATCAGAACCCAAACAACAGTAGGAATAAAGATTAAAAATTGGGTGAAAGCTTGTGGGGTTTTTTTAATGTTAAAGTTGAGAGAAGCTGTAAGAGAAAAACTGAGCAATGGAAAGTGTTGGAGTGATAGTACGATTTTATAATCATGAGCTGCTCTGTCTATCCATGACCATACACATATGTACAGGTAAAACAAAAAAACAGGAGGAGAAACTTGCTAAGAATCATCATGAAAGAAAGAACAAGTGGAATTAAAACAGACATTTATTATCACAGTCTTTTCAGGAAGCTGCTGCATTTGTCAGAAGCATTCTGGCACAGCAGCGAGATAAAAAATGAAAATATCTTAAGCTGAAAATAAAACCCACCAACATATACACATATATATTCTGCACAGCAAAGGGGAAAAAAAGTTTTGTGCAAATTCACACTTATAACTAAAATAAAGTAAAGCTTCAACAATATCATGATTGTATGAGGGACATGATCTACCTATTGAGGTTTTGTGTGAATAAGATTAAAATGACAACTTTGGAAAACTAAGTCTAAATATCTCAGACTTCAGAGCACCTATTAAAAAAAACAAAAAATCTGTCAGTCACTTGGGGGTCATATCTTAAAAGATATTTTAACCAGGTGTTGATATCTTGAAAGAACATGAGACCACAGAGATGGAGATAAAAGCTGTAGATGAGGAAATGCCATGCATATAGAAAGAGGAAAGGAAAAAAAATCCCCTAGTAATAAACAATTCAGAAGGAAAGCACTGTTAATGCCATGATAAAAAGCAGAGTCTTATGCTGAATATGTAAATGGGCTATAATTATAGATTAATGGTACAAAATGGCATAATTAGTTTGAATATACTATATTGTTACTCACCCTTTCCAAAAGTAGGATTATTAGAGAATATAGCAGCTAAAGAAGTAATCTCATGCTTGAATTGGTACTTGCTGACATTGTGAGTGTGGGAACAACTGATAATGAACTGCTGTTTGATTGCTGCATTTTCAAGTGTGTTCTAAAAACATATTATGTATCTATATCACCTCAAAGAAGGTGTTAATTTTTTTAAATCAAGTTCAAACCACTTGTGACACCATTAACAGAGGGACATGTTAATGAATATCCCAAATATAAAGACCTTCCACAGTTGAGCTGTTGCTCAATCCAGTCTTGAGAACAAGTCATCCAGAGGATGCCTGTTGAGCTTGCTCAGTCAAGTCCAGTGGGAACAAGAAGAGGCATCTGCGGCTTCTTCCACAGCAGGAAGAAATGGAGACAGTCCCAAGTTTTAGAAATCATAAAGAGAACAAACTTTGAAACAGAGAGGACAGAGAGCCTCATGAAAAGATGAAACGCAGAGGTTAAAATCCATGAGGCACCACAGAGATCTTCAGAATAAAGCAAGAAAAGAAGGAATTGATTGGCAGCCTTTAATATTTGCATTATATTATCACTAATTTCTGTTTCCATTGGACGAAGAGCTGTAAAGTTATCTGGGCCACAAAGAATTTGATACATCCTGATTCCAGTCAGCAGTTGTGACTGATGGTTGACAGGAACATGACACAAAGGAGACACGCAGACCTTTTCTCCCTTCTATCAAACATATTAGTTAATACGTTATTTTATCAAAAACACAAGTAAAAGCTCTGATTGATCATTCTGTTTCAAAAAGAAAGAAATGTGATGTTAATGGCATGACATACATGTCTTCAAAAGAACCCCCAATATTCAAGTGATGCAAAATCAAGAAGCTTTACACAATGGTGTTATGGATGAAGGTAAGACTAAACAAATATATTCCTCTGTGCTTTGTAATAGCTTTCCCATGCTCCATGGAATCTGTTTCACTCCTAAAATACACCTTTAGAATTCAAAAGGAGTCTTGAAAAATACTAATTTCCTGAAAAGAACATTTCTCACAAATATATTATATGGCAAAGAATAATGTCAGATTATGCCCAGTAAACAGAGCAGCCATACAAAGAACCAAATGCAAATAAAAAAAAAAAATCTGCATTTTTAGTTCTGTGCTGTGCAACACACAGGTGTTCAAAACAGGATTTCAAAGTGTATTTTTTCTGCTGCTTTATAAATAAATCTTTTTGCTCTTTCTGAAACTCATTCTTAGTTTTCTGAAGTTCTATTTATGTCTTTGAAGACCAAAAAATGTCAGTGGTGCTTTAGAATGTAACAAAGGCAGGAATTTTTTGCAACCTTTTCAGCACGTTTTTGTCCATTGAGCCAAAAAGTTAAGGCAGCGTGACAGTGATACCAGGAGAAGGTAAATATGTCCAGTCCCAGCTGAGTTCCTCCACTGTAGCTCGTCATGGGGCTTATGCTTCAATTCCTGGCTTCAGCAGCCATCCAGGAGAAGAATTTGCTCCACAGACAGATGTCTGAAGCAAGCTGATGCCCAGGAAATTAGATGTAAACAGGCTGCTCTCTGCCAAAGGGAGAGCTCGCCTTCATTTATATCAATATTTGAATTTAAAGAAAAACCTGCCTTCTCCTTTTCAGCTTCCTGTATGCCTCCATAGTGATGTGATAATCACCTCACAAATATGTGAAAGAATTGCATTATTCCTTTTAAGTTTATTTCAAAACTGAGCTTATAAAGGTTTACTTTCAAGTCTTACCTTTGTTGCAGTAACAAATTATATTTTCCCATGAAAAATAATCCTGACAGAAAGAAATACTTAGCAACCCTTTTGTTATTCACAAGCTGTATGTGACAAGTCACATTCATTTCAATTTTCAAGTTAACTGATTGTAAATCATTTCAGTTTTTAAAACAAATTTTCTATAATAATATAAAATTATTTGGTAGCAAATTTATATTAATTACCTTACATTTTACTCTCTAGAATTCATTTGAGACAAATAATTTTTTCTCCCTCTCAAGAGCTTCCCAAGTTGAAAAGAAAGCAAATAGGACAAAAAATATACTATATTTTTTCAAATAGTCTGTAAATTTGTTACCTACTTTCACAGTCCATGACCCTCTCCAGAATTTCTTGTTGACTTGAGCTGCATGAATTTAAAAACATGTCCTACACTTTTTGGTTGCCTTAATAGCACTGTTGATATTTGAATATCTTAAGCAAGAATTCTTAATAGAGTGAAATAAACTGCTTTCTTTGAAAATAATGTTTCAAACAGGAAGGTATTATAGCAAAAATTAAGTAGCAGCAAGCATATTGCAGAATTATTTAGGAATGGCTCCAACTCACATTAAAAAAATTCAACTGATTTGTTTTTCCAATAGTCACTCTGTATGGTTCCTGCAGTAAAGTGACAATAGCTGTAGTGTAGTTACATTTAAAGTAAAATAGAAGCTGAACTACTGATTATGAGTCTAACACTTTGTTTCCAATACACAGTGTCCTGTCAAACTGTGCCAGAAACAATGTCCACGGAGCACACAGCAGAGACAAAAATCTGCCTTCCAGCTCAGGAGAACCATATGATACCAAGCACATGACACTGAGCAGGTACAAACACTGCAAAATTCTTCTGTGTGCTTCACCTTTCATTACATTTTTCCCTAACCATGCAGTGCCCACTGCCAGAGGCACAATCCTGAGTCAGACAGACATTTGTCGTGACCCTATGCAATCGCTCTTGTTCTGATGTTTTGATGACATGTCTCCTTCAGCGGCCAGCAGCTTTTCATCAAGTAATGCCCACATCTGTGGCAGCTGCATGTTCACACATTTAGTACCACATTATCATGGTACTAATTCTAACAACTGCTTAGAAATTATTCTATGAAACAAACTGAAATGCCTCTTGGAGTAAGCAAGCTGAAAAACACCACTGTTCTCCTTCATTATTGCGTATGGTGATAGTCAAGTACAAGCTATGCTTCATGTTTGAGTTATAATGTCCCGTAGTTAGCCTCACTGTCTCGTTTTTTATGGTTCCAGCTTATAGGTCAATAATCAATGTGATTGATTGATTTCACAATCATCCTAAAAATCTAAGTGGTGTGATCACTTTGCCTTTACAATAATATTTTCATGATAAGAAGAAGAAAAAAAAATTGATTTCATATATTTAAGTAAAAAAAAATGATGATTTATCATTCTTGATATACTCCAAGGAGCATCTGCTTCCAGGTTGGACAAGAGGACACGGAAGACCAGCCATGGGAACAAATATTTCCCTTTTCATCAGGCACTACTCATTCCCCTACGCTGATACTTTCTTCATTTCCCTTTTCTAATGGTTTGTCCCATCCAAATAGAATCATTTCAACTATCTTGTTTGTAAGACAATCAGAAAGGTTTCAATTCCTCCTCAATTATTATAAATCATAGCACCACCAGCTTCAGAAAGAGATTCATCATGTTTCAGCAACAGTGTGAAGGAGTTTTCCCACATAAACAGTCGCATTTGTAAAAATGGTACCTTCAGAAAATCTTCTTCATGAATGTTTCAGTGACTCAAGGACAGTGCGAGTGAAAGTGCCATGAGCAAGGGTGGTGGTATAATTTATAATACAGATCATTTCTTTGTAGAGAACTATCTAATATTCCAAGGCATTCAGTTCTGTCATCAATCTACTACATAGTAGATGGTACAGACAAAGATAGACTCAATGTGTAAAGAAGACATAAAAACTATATCATTATGAAACCTGAATTCAATTTCAGTCAAAGTCCTTTATTAAACAGATTATCATCAGGTGTGTCACTCATCCAAGCCTCTGTCCTACACTTCCCTATTGTAGTAAATATTTTAAGTTGGCAGTCACAAATTCTATTTGCTATTCACATCACATTGTCCTTTGTTTTATAGCATCTTACTAGACATTCCTCCATGTGGATCATGAATCAAGTATGGCCATCTTTTATAAGTGATCAGCAAGAAGAAACTATTGCACATTTTGCAATATTTTCTATTGATTTTCTTTTCAAATTCTATGGAAATAGATGCAAACACACTCTTGCTACGAAAAAAATAAAAATAATTATCTTATTACTTCTGTAGGAAGACATCAGGAAAGAACCACAACTGAAAAACCAAATCACATCACAGAAATAAATAAATAAGAATCTAGAAGACCACTCAAGTTAATAGCCCTTAAAATACCTGGTCCTCAAGTGTGTATACATCCAATAAAACCAGAAAGGGTTCAATATAGATACAGTGAGCCCCGTTACTCACGGGCTGTTAGGTCTGGCCCTCTTCACACGAGTCTTGGAATCCGCGAAGATAGCGAACCCACTGAGTATTCAAGTATGCCACGCCCCCTCCTCTAATAAGGTCTGGAGGATGGTCCTGAGAGCAGGGCTTGTCTCAGTTGTCTGGATGTGCTCCACTGAGGCAGGCAAGCGCCAGGGCAGGGGACGAGCGCCAGGGCAGGGGACGAGCACCAGGGCAGGGGGCAAGCAGCAGCCACATGCCGGCCACCCGGGCAAGCAGCGGGCGCGGCCCCTGGGCTCTGCCGGGCCCC
>WEKX01004757.1:101045-117048 GCA_013390025.1 Pitta sordida
CAGCCAGGCACCAGCCCACCACCCCCCACAGGACAGGGGAAGGTGCCTCCCACTCTCACATAAAGACAACACAATGGCAGCCCAGTCACCCTGTCTTGTAGCCCGGCGGAGGACAATTCCAGCTGTGCAAAAACACACATTTCACTAAACGCTTTCAAGAGAACATTGTCCTGGTGCTTACAAAAAGGAGAGAAGAGATGCTGTCCCCTTTTCTTCCCTTTCCAAGGAAGGTGGGCACCATCAAGTTGACCTAGACAGTAGTTTTTTGGAGATGACAAGAAGAATAGGGTATTATATAGGTAAAGGAAATAAGACCTCCAAAAAAATAAAACCCTTTCTGGTGGCTGCCTGAAATATTTTTGAGGTCTTAAGAACGTCGTGCTTATCTGCACTGCAAAAATGGTCATCTCGTTTTGTGCAGGATTTGCAGAACAGTATTAACTCTCCAAGTGGCCATCACAGCCAGAAAACATGACCGGAGGGCTGGATGTGTTACATCTGATAACACCAGCAAACAGCAGAGCCTTGTCTGAGCAACCTGGTGTCAGTAATCCATTAACCTGATAGCCCATATTGATTCTACTCCTTCCATATTTCTGTCCTCACTAAACAAAATTCGCCAAGATACCGAGAGTAAAAAAAAAAAATAGTGATTTTATCACATCAATCATTCAAGCAAGAGCATTCCAGCATTCTGTTATCTTTCACAGATGTATTTAAGATTCCCTTCTCTGGGATACCCACAGGCCACAAAAACTGCTTGCAAGACTTTTGTATCAGTTCAAAGCATATACACATTTGTGTATGCACCTCTAAATGTCATGAGTAAGAAAAGATAAAAGTCCTTTATTCTCCACCATGGTTTCAATCTGTGCATTCCTTGTCATTTTCGTGCTATGAAAAATTATGAAACAAGACCAGACTTCAATGTCCAAGTATCCTTAAAAGAAGCATGCTGCACTTTCCTGAAACACTTCAATCCAGAGAGGTGGGTTGCACATTCTAGGATCTGGTTTATTGATCAGAGAAGCACTTAATAGGGGGAGGTCACATCACTTCTGTTGAACTAATTAAATCTTATGGATTTAGCAGGGAGGTGGAGGCAGGTAAGCATCCTCTGAGATGGTCTGTGGTATCCCAACACCCTCTACATTTGTTCCTTCAGAAGGTCATCAGTCTCCTGCAGATCTCTTACCTCTGACATCATAATGGAGGAACCTTTACATAGGACACATCACTTGAACTCAAGTGTTGTGCCCCCTTTCCCCGCCTTCCTCAGCATATTCAGAAACCAGATACAACTTTTTTCACTCATACAATGTTGCCCTGACAAAGGAGTATTTTCATAAATTTGCTTGTACAGTGAGCACCTGTTACTCGTGGGCTGTTGGGTCTGGTTCACCTCCCGCGAGTTGTGAAATTCACAAAGATACCGAACCCACTACGTAGTCGAGTACGCCACGCCCATGGCCACGCCCCCTCCCCGTATAAGGTCTGGAGGATGGTCCTGAAAGCGGGACTTGTCTCAGTTGTCCGGCTGTGTTACACCGAGGCGGGGGCGTGGGGCCAGCAGGGGCACGAGGCCACACAATGGCAGCCGTGTCACCCCATCTTGTAGCCTGCCGGAGGACAATTCCAGCCATGCAAAAACACACATTTACACTAAACGCATCCCAGGCGTGCTGTGGCAGCTGCCGGCTGGGACCAATTTACATATTCGTGAGCAGACGGGGCCCTGCAATCAGCAGGGGGGGGGGGTTCACTTTGTCCAAGTTTTGATACCATTAAGAAACAAGAACATCCTTTTTGGCTTTGAAAGGAATACAGAGATTAATTTTGGAGACCTGAACAAACATAAAGGAACAGACTAAGTGCAGGTTGTAATGAAATCAGAACTGTTCTACTTTTCCAAATTCAGTAGAAAGTTAAGAACTGTTTCTATCTGACTGGAAGTTGTGCGTTTTCTGCCCATGCACCCTAAAACCTGCTGTGATGCAAAAGGTAAAAACATGGCAGATGTTTTCTTCTGTCCTGCTGATTTATTTATGTGACACCAGCATTCACAGATGCTAAAATTTTCTAAAAAACACTGTCAGTCACAAAAATGTGTTACACAGGGAGAAAGCGTCACTCCTGGCATTGCTTCCCGAGGTCCCTGTGGCAGATTCAGTGAGCCCAAAGTCTTTTTACTTTTAAAAAGTCTGCACACCTGGGCCTGAAGTACAGTGTTCAAAAACTTCTGGGGACATCACCTCAGAGGGCGCACAAATAATTGTAACCTCCAGTGCATCTAACCCTACTCCAGGGTTTCTACTGTACCTCTGTGTGAGAGCTTCTCCAGGATCAGCCGTAGGTGCTGCAGATCAGGGGGTGAAATGTCATATTTATAGATGTCTATTACTGGCACTCGCTGACATCTCCCAAATATTCCATCTGCAGGAGAGAGAAAAAGAAAAGGAAAAATATACATTTCATTTTCTGAGAGGAAGAACAGCATGATGAGATGCGCATTTCCAATGTACCCTAATTATATACCGAAGGAACCTTTTAAAAGACACTTTAAAAAACTATCAAAGGACAACTGAAGTCATGAGACAGGATATTTTCTACCAAAATAAATAAATCCTGGAAAGAATATTAGTTGGAAGAATATTCTATTGTACAAGTTGAGCACACAGTTTATGTTATAAAGTGTTCTCAGACTTCTGCTTCCCAAATCTTTAGATGTAAGATTTCTTTACTGACAATTCAGTGGGAAAAAAAGCCCTTAATGCTCAATGCCTACTATGTTGCAGATGAAAAGTGCAGCATCCAGAAATATAAATATTAATTTGCAGAAACTATGAGGATTTGCTGAAACATTTTTAATGCAGGAGCTGTGTTAGGCATTGGTAAATGAGAACTGAATCCATAATGACTAGTAAAGGCTCATTTCAAGAAGTACCCTCTAATGAATGCAATAAAAGAAAGCTGCTCACAGAACAATGAGATATTAATGTGGCCTAATTTATTTAGCTCCATTCCATTTGTCTGAAATGACAGACTCTTCTCATCAATGTCTTTTCAAATCACACCTTCTAATTAATTTAGCTTCTTATTAGTCTTTATTTAGAGAATTGTTCATTTTGAGGCAAGCTTCCTGTGTATGTGTGGGAGGAACAGGGAGTTCAAACATTCAAATTACCTTTCTCCCTTTCATACAAAAGCCTAATTCAGAGCCTAGGTGCTTCACATACAATCTGACCATCTGCAATTCTGGGTCTCTGAGACAGAAAGCGGTTTCATTTATTGTTCAAAATAGTTCTCTTCTATATAGTGATCCAAAGGAAGCAATTTCAATGCAACAAGTTTAATTAGCAAAATATTCTGCTGCAATCCTGGTTTTAACCCAGTAATTACTTCTGCTCTAATATTACATCTATGCTCCAAAAGGAGAGCTGCACCAGATTAGGAGAAAATAAGGGTAAGCATTAATTTGCAAACGTCCATTACTTTCTGTGCTCCTTCACGGACCTAAAAGACTACAAATGGGAACTACTGGCCCAGCTGTTCACTAAAACAAATAATGGAATAAAAGGAAATAAACCAAACCAGGATGCAGAAAAAGGGCGTTATTAGCCCTCACTGTTAAACACCAATACCTCATTGAAATTAGCCAACTTTATCTTTCTTTGCTTTTCCAATCCTCCTGTCACTTACAACTGCCAAATTAAGTTAATTCAAATTAAAAATCTACATCTGAGTCTAATTTTGCTATTGAAAACTAGTTTTAATTTGGAAACCACGTAGACAAATATGGTTGGGTTTCTGCCATACAATGTAGAAAGCAGCCTAACAGCAGATTAAAATATTCATCTGTGTTTAAAAACCTGTTGCAGTTAGAAATAAGCAAAGGATATAAATATCAGTCACTTGTAAATGGATAGATAACACAAATAAGATTCTGATTCAGAAAGGAATAGAAGAACATTTCAGTGTTTAGCAACAATATTATTCAAAATTAAATGTGTCTTTAACTAGGCAGTTCTAGTTTGGAATACCATCATCTATGTTTATATAAACAATTAATTTTATTTTTTTTTTAGATAATGTACCTTAAATATAATTATAATCTTACTTCAGAGTCCAGAAAAGCACACACATTATCATTTAAGGATATCACCATGGATGCAAAAGCTAATTCACTCCCAAACTCTAAAAGAAACCCTTTTTCCTAAACAGAGTTTTCAGAAACCTTTAGCTTACTTCCTTTGAATAGAACAAAACCTATTTAAATTCTAAAATTAACAATTAGCACATGAGTCTGAGCTGCATTATACAAACTATCAAAAAACATTGGGACTGCTAGGGAGAAAGTGCAAGCTACTTTGGCCTTTGTGTTTGAAACCTGGGCGTGACAAGCTTTGAAGGGGCTGCAGCCACAAATAGAGCCGGGCTCTGCTAAACGCAACATGAGAGTGGAGCGGGAGCAATGCCCCAAGGAGTGGTGGGCAAATACCAGCCTTAAAATACAGAGGATCTTTATACCAGGGATTAAAGTTGGATTGGAGTCATGCAAATGGTACATTTCATAGTTTGGCTCCCTTCTTTAAAAAAAAAGGTAGAAATTTTCCTAGGTTTTTCTATTTGTTTGGATTGAGGGTTTTGGATTCTATTTTTGGTTGGGGTTGGTTTGTTTGGCTTGAGGTTTTGTGGGGGTTTGGGTTTTTGGGGGGAGGGGGGTTGTTTTGGTCTTTGATGTTGTTGTTTGTGTGCTTATTTGTTGTGGTTTTTTCAGTTCACAGAATATTCTGAGTTGGAAGGGACCCACAAGGATCATCAAGTCCAACTCACAAACAGCACCACTGCCTCCCTAGCTGGAATCGAACCCCCAGTCTCCCACATGAGAGGAGGGGACATGGCAAGATTTAGAACCTAAAATATTAAATTGAGGTTGAGCATTAAATTTTCAGGGTACCTCTTAAATAAACTTCTTTAAAATTACATAGATTGCAGTGAGGGTTGGAGAAAGGCAAGGGCAAGCCATTTTACACCAAGGACAATTTGTAAAAGGTGCCCTTCTTTTACTTTCAAGAAATTTCTTTGGCAGATGTGGCCCAAAGTTCGAAATGGTTTTGGTCTGCCACAGACCTCATTTTTACTTCAGACAAAGCTTATGTTTAAAAACTACCCAGCTTAGCCTGCCATGAACTATATCCCAAATCACTGTGATATTTACAGCCAGTCAATACGCGGTGCATCGTTCTGGACCAGCTGCACCCACCTTGGGCACAGTGTGATGTGGGGCTGTTGGAAATGGAAACACTCCCAGATTCTACAGTAAATGCAATAAGGCAGAGCAAGTTCAAAGCATGAGTGATGTTTTAATAACACCATACTCTCTATGCCTGTAGCTGTTGAGAGTGTGTTCATACTGAACTTTCACTGAAATTGTGCTCTGAGCAAGAATGTACTATTCAAAGGACATCTGCTCTTGACACATGCCCAGAACGAGGGAAGGTTGAGACAACGCATCAATATACACATATGGTTGCTATTAAAGCGTTACCATTTGCTCTTAGCAAAAAGTAGTATCTGAAATTTCCATAATAACATCTTAGAAGTTATACTTAGACCTGGAAACATCTGCGTTAACAGCATGCTAATGTAGACTTTTAGGCAGCTTCTACATTTGTTTCCAAAGAGATTAAACCAGAAAAATAATGTACCCATATACCCAAGGAGACTGAAATGCCTCTTCATCTATTTGGCTATTTTGCTGATAATTTGAGGAAAAAAAGCAAGCATAATTTTTATTTAAATCTTGAATTTTGAGAAATATTTATATATTAGAAAATTAAATGCTAAGATTAAAAATTATGAATTTACTTAACTCAGGAGCCCAATAAGATCTCAAATAGTGGCAGATGAACCTCTTTAATGAAAGACAATATGCTAACATTCCTGGAATTAATGCTTATTTATGACCTCTATTACCTACTGAGGAAGTACCACATCACATCCATGACTGACATCTACGTACAGGATGATGTGAAAGGAGAGCAAAAGAACCTATAGACTGCAACAGTTTTGAAGACTTGATTGTGCCAGCATTTTTCACTTGGTAAGGCAGACAGGCATCATGTGCTTAACAGGTACTAAAAAGTCTTTGGAAGCTTGCAGTGAGTGACAACCTTCACCTTGAAAGCAACACTATTTGTGGGCAGCGGATTCATTAAATTCCTCTTCAGTAGTGTTTCCTCAAATAAAATAAAAAAGGAATCTGTGTATAATAAGCTGTCCTTGGCAAGAAAAACATCCCATCTTGGAGGCACTAAGTATGGCTAATGCGACGATTTAAACTAAGATGTATACAAGACTGGGCACAGTTTTGAATAATATCAGCAAAAGAAGAAGGAGTTTTTGTTGAGTGTCTGTTGGTCCTGAGCAAAGCTATGAAGACCAGTAGGGACACTGGAGTTTGTCTGCAGGCTGCTGAAAGCTTGATATGTATATGTAAATTAAAAACTAGTGTTGTGTAGCAATTAATTATTTAGAACTACATGCAGTGAAATTTTCACATGGCACTAACAAGTGACCTTTACAAAGGTGCCTTCAAGCAGATGCTTTGTAGCATCTGGTTCTTCTGCTCTTCAAAATTCCTGCAGCAGCCACAAAGGAAGTAGCTCTCCAGACGGTGACAGTACTTGCATACATAGACCAACCAACACTTCAGCTTCCTGGCCCTAATTACCGAAAAATTGTTAAAAATTATAAAGTAGAGTGCTTTGTTCCTGCGTGGTGATCTAAAAAGGAAGTCCACAGACCCAGTGGTGCATCAGCTGGCAGCTTCTGCCACCTCTGACTGCATCATTTTTGCTTTTGCAGTTAACCAGAGAACTTCCTCTCAAGTTCCCGCAGAGTTTTCAATGGGCACCATTTTTCAGCAACTTAACCCTCGGTAAGAAAAGAATTCTTTATTCTCACTGAATATAGATCACTTCACACTCCTCCCAGCTAGTGGTTCAAGACTTTGTAAGGTCCAGCAATGGTCCAAGGCTAATGAAAAGGTCAGTGCTTGACATCTTGTAACCCAAGGTTAGACTGCACGCTGCCTACTGGAGAGATTAAATCCTTTTCCAATGGGAAGAATAATATTTGCATTTCCAAAGTCTCAAGACATCAGACTTCGAGGTCACATATTAAACGCTTTAGAAAGTATGGAGGAGACTGTTACAGTATCTTACTCTTCTCTCTCTGCTATTTCTTGTAGTATGACATCTGTTCTCAAATTTTACAAAAATTAAAAAAAAAGTAGGTTTCAATGTTCCTTGAAGATATTAAGTCGTTTGCCAGCAGTCTTATTTCAGAAGACAGAGTCCACAAATTCACATTTAACCTTCACAAGTAAGCCCTTTAGCAAACAATGTATTTTTAATATTCCATTTATTAAAAAATATTTGTTCCCAAGTTATACCTCTAATTTAAATTCTCTTTACAAGCAAGGTGGAGCTCATACAAATAGACCAACAATGGCTTCTACAGCATCATTTCTCATACAATGTTTTGAAAACCTGACTCCAAAGCTTCCAAAAAGCAAATCCTCCCAAGTCTCAGTGCAGTGGTTCAGCAGAAAAGTTGCTGTTTGCAGTCAGGGGGAGCTGCACTGCAGCCCTGCAGTGCCCCATAAAGAGCAGCCTTCCGAGGGGGCAACCTTCTCTGCTCCACTTATAAAACCTCTGTATCATTTCATTTGGCTTATCTCTGTAGTCCTTGGTTATTGTCCTCAGTGGGCCTTGGTTACTTACATTTTGGAGTAGTAAGAGTGGCATCTAGTGGACAGGGATCAGTCCTGGAGCACACGAGCACGTGTTACTCACCTGAATTTATTGCTTTCAGATCCATTTGACTTCGTCTGGAATACAGAGCCATGCAGCCCCAGTCACCCTCAGTCCACCCTGTCCTCTCCTATGCTAATGGCTAATAGGCACTTGGGGGTTTTTAAGACAGTCATATAAAAACAAGAAATAAAATTTTAAAATAAAAGGCTATGATATTTGTTTCTAGAAGTAAAGCATTATAAAAACAAGTTAAAAAAAAGCACATAGACAATTTAACAAAAGAATGTGTTGTTTTTACTATTGTGTGAGGCACAAAACCTTGTGCAATTAAAGTAAATCCTCAGCTTTATGTAAAACATAAAGCACGTGTTCTGTAGATTTATTTTGTACATTTAATAGAAACATCATAAGAAGCAGAAAGCAACAAAGGAAGATATTCTAAAGTTAAAGATTTTTGTTAAAAAAAAAAAAAAAAAGCCAAGCAGTGGACAAATCCTTATAACAGTTTAGTGAATCCACTCTTTCTCAGCTAATAAATAAACTGCTGCCAGGAAGGCAAAGGTAACTGTAAATTCTACTGAAAGCCAGATTCCCTAACAGTCCTATAAAGGAACTCTAACAAGATTTAATGCCTTTTCTCACCACTCTGGACACAGATATTTAAGAAAAAAAGGTGGAGAGCTGGTTTACTTTCAAAAAAATCCTCAAACCTATAACTTCTGAATGGTTTTGCTGATTGCAAGAATTGGATGGGATGTTAATGATTATGAGAGTGTTCCTATTAAAAGATAAAAGTTAACATTAACGACAGAATTAGATAGCTGTTGTGCAAATACTGTGACAGGACTGGGATTTGCAAAGCTCCAAATCATCCTGGGGCATGTTTGAGCAGGAATAGTTCCTATGGGCTTTATAGTTCTCTTGTCTCAAGGAGTGATTCTGAGAGCAAGAGAGCAAGTTCTGGACAACTCTGTCCTTCCTCCATCCAAAAAAAAAAAAAAGCTATAACCTTCAACAGAGGGGGAATATAATTTCAGGGACTATTTCTGTGCTAACCGGATAATTTAAGTGGTGAACTGTATGGTCCCAAGGTATTATGCACAATTTCACTTGAGAGATTTTTTTAAGTTACAACAGAAATATGTAAATTGTAGAGAAAGTCACTAAAAAATTCTCAGCAAAAAGAGGGAAGGAAAGGACTGTGGAAAAAGTGAGCTACAGTTTAAGAAAGCAAGAGAAAAGGAGGCTTGCCATGAAAAGAAGAGCTGCCTGATTCCAAAAAGCCCCAAAGTTATTCAGCCAAGAGAATGAGAGGTCCAGATTTTAATGCCTTTTTTCTGTGATTCAGAGCATAGAAATGAAGCTCAGCCTTAACAGGTCATACTCAGGCCTCACAACCACTGAAATAATGGCCATGCCTTGGGAAGAGAGGGCAGGAGGGACTTTAGGAAAGGAAAAAGTAGACATGAAAAGAAAGCAAGTCTTAATATTTTGCTGGTAGAGTTAATATTCAAGTGTAATAATGCTTCAAATGACTTGGTACTTCTCAGAGAGCCAGACTTGAACTTTCCACAGCTCAGGTACTTGTGTGACACAAAACCTGGTTTTGGCTCCATGATGAGGATAATAGAGGATGAAAAAACAGTGACTGAACCAACACCTTCCACATTCACATGACCACTGCAGTCTGTAAGGCACAGAAACCATCTGCCTCTAATTTTGAACACAGAGACCAATCCAGAAAACCTTTGCGGGAAAAAAAAACCTCAAGAACTTCTAATTGTAATATATTAAGAGGACTTTTCTAAGCAAAACAACATATTCAATATTAGCTGTGATGTCTCTAAGAAAAAAGAGCTTGCAATCAAAATCCTCTGAACAGCAGTTCCCTTTGTCAATACTGTTAGTAAAAAGAAAGAGAAAAGGGAGAATAGATTTAAATTTACAAATCCTTCTCCAAGGGGATAAATACTTTAAATTCAAGTATTAGTCAAGTATTAGTAGGCTTACAGTAATGCTGTTTCTTTTCCTTTAACATATTTAGCCACTGGACTGCAAGATTAGCACGTAGGTTTATACCCTACGCTGCTTTCTCAACAGGGACAATCCCCCTGCACCACCACCCCCTAGAAAATGCTATTTTTTTCCTAGAGGAAAGACAGAATACTGCACCAAATTCTGAACACATCATTACTGATAATATGTGAATAAAATAAAGAATTTAAGAGGAAAATAAAGGAAAGGAGGCAGTCACATAAAGCCCTAACTATCTGACTCTTTATAAGAAAGAAGACTAAAAGTTTAAGCAACCTGAGTGATTATTTATGGTGGTATTGGGAAAAATGGGTGAAAACCACAGAAATTAACAATCCGAATCCAAAACAATTTTATAGAAAGGAGAAACCATTGTGGAGCTGTTCAGCTCGCTTCTGGAAGAGTAAAGCAGCTCCTGTTTCTTGCACTGTTTACAATTAAGCCAGAGCAACAAGGAATGATGAAATATGAACAATTCCATTTTTACTCAATGTGCATTTATTAACAGTGGTTACTGGAGGGACTAAGAATTTATTTATGGAATCAATGAGATGCAAATATACTAATGCTTATTTATGTACACTAATTTTCCGAGTATCACTGAGATGTACTTCATCACTTCAAGGATCCCCATTACATTTTCTGTTGGTGCCAAGAACCACTTTGGTGCTGGCAGTGTCTTCCCTGTCTGATCAGACTGTAACTGCTCTTGCATCTCTACTCCCAAGGCAAAAATGAGTCTGCAAGAAAACATCTTCAGCAAAATGGATTTCTCTGCTAATTTTCATTTTGTATTAAAAACAATGTAGAGAAAGTTCAAGCTTGTGCTAAGTGCCAAGACTTTATATTTTATTACAGATTTGCAGGAGACAGTGAAAACATGACTAATGACCATTCTTTTCATATTCACCAGCTGCAGTATCTAATAGACAAAACTTGGTTTGTTTCTTACCAAATATGAAACTTTCTAGATCTTTGAAGGACAATATTTATTAAGATACAGCAGATTGCTTTTGTAATCTGAGTTACTGAATTTATTCCTAAATGGAACCGACTTCAGACATGCATGGAATTATAGTAATAAAAATCTCCACTGTGTTCCCTAGCTACAAAGTGTTAAAGAAATTATGGAAAATTATGTTATGTGAACCTGAAAACATCAGTGGAATGTTTAAATGCAATTTTTTTTAAGCAGGGGATGGGAAACACATATAAACCAGGATAACCTCAGAGTGGAATGGAAACCCTTATAAACTAGGATAAGTTCAGAGTGCTGCACCCAGTGACATGCTTAAAACTGTTTGGAGCTACATATCTCCAAATTCTCTGCCCCTTGCTCAAGTCTGAAATAGGCCTACAGAAGCCACAGAACAGCCAAGAAACTCACCTCAAACTTTGACATCAAGATGCCAGCAGTTCCTGCTCAACAGTCTGGAGAGTGAAAATTCTAAGCAAACTATGCTTTAATAGCTAAATATGATGTTACACGCATAGGGTCACCCATCTGAAGCTGCATCCAGAAAAGTCATTCCTATTACAATAAGTTAGAGTTCCACACAGCTCTCCCCCCACTGTATGATAGACCCTGAGCACTGCCCACAGCATTCCTAATGGCAATAAGTGAAGGGCAAAACCACTTACAAGTTTGAGGATATCATCATAAGAGCAATTAAGTTGGAATAGGGAGGTGACATCATTCTTTATGCAGCATTGGTAAGGTCAGTATGGGAATACAGAGTTCTGGCATCCAAATTCGAAGATGAATGATAAATTTTAGAAAGGGCACTGAGAGACACGAAAGAGATTATGTATGGGCTGGAAAAAGCCCTACAGTGAAATGTCTTTTCCTGCACTGAGCTCCTCAGCATAGCAGATGATCTTTTGTCTCTCCTGCAGACAGATGAAACGATACGGGAACAGAGATTGGGAACAGGACTGGGAGCAGTTTCAGACTATTTATTCTCCTCAGTTCTGTGTGTTATGATTCATAACTTTTAAGACTTGTAACATCTGAAATTATGACAAGAATAGGTCTGAAAAGCAAATTTTTTTTGTTTTGCAACTGACCCCTCAATATATGTGAAACGTGCAGCCCCAGATTTCTTCCTTTTTTACTTACAGAATACATATAATTCACATAAAATACTCAACATTTGTGCATACTTATAAATTGTAACAGGCTTTTTAAATTGCTGCATACAATTAAAAACCATTATTTAACTGGAGTTTGAGGGCTGGATTCAAGCTGCTTACAATCTTAGATTCTACTGCAATTGGAGTGGCTAAGTACAGAAGTTGTACATGCAGCACACATACTTCATAAAAGAAGAAATAAGAATAATTTTGGACAAAATATTCATGATACAGATGGAGGAAATAATCATTCATCAAAGATGAAAACTAAAAAAACCTTGAAAGTCAGGACTACAGGATCAGCAAAATAACCCACGGAAACGTTGTTTTACTAATGAGTGTCATACTGTATCTTTCTAAATTTCTCCCTGATCCTGCTTATGACGCGCCAGATTCTTGACTGGAATAAGAAAACCACACAGAAAATATTATCTCTCTTTGTTGTGTCTTCCTACACTCCAGCAGAATGCTCTTCCAGCAGAAACCATCACTTTTTTTAGTATGTTCGGATAGAGATAACGGAAAGGATTACAATCCTAACTAAGTGGAGGAAAATGCCTCTATGCCAAATCTAGTACTCCAAAGCTTCTGCTGCATTGCTGACAATGACCACACAGATTTAAACAATAGTGCTGAATTTACAACACTTACTAAATGGATAGTTATTCACCTAGATCTCTGCACACAGACTACTTTTCTTAAACATATTCCCTTAGCATTTCCCTATTTTGCCAGGGCCTTGCCATTCCCCAGTTAGTATTTTACAACCAGCCCATCCAATGCTCCTGCTCTGGCCAACCGAGAGGTTTGCTCCAGGGTGGTGGTGTGGGCATCACCAAAGATTCCAGGGGGAAAAACAGACTCACTAATCAAAGCAAAGGGATAAGCCAACATTTTAAAAATGAGGAAACAGAAATGTGAATCTTGAGGAAGGAAAAAGTCACCAGGTTTCTCCCTCGTCCTATTTCAGCTTTAATTCTCCAGGCAACAGAATTCTTCTGTCATGAAATGCAATTATGATACACTGAAACTAGAAAGATTTCTAAGCCAGGTACAGATAGAAACAGATTTACAGGCATCCAGATGGTTTTGTTTAATCTACAAAAGCATTTTCTCTCAAAAACAACAACCAAAATAGCCAATTTTTATCTTTTAATCCAACTTCTGCATACCTAGCAGCTGCAGTAATTTTCCCATGTATCTCATGTGTTTCTTCAATATCACGAAGAACAGGAGCCAGAGAAAAGTGTTCAAAATATTTGCTACTATTTTCAGTATTTATGAATAGACAGTGTAGCAACAGGACATCCCATTTCTCTCCTATCTGGAGCATCACCCTTTCAAATAAAAATGTTCATCCCTAAGTCAAGAAACATCAGCCCAGAAAACGACCCACAAATTTTAATGCATTCAAGATCTTAACGTCGGCGCCCAAAGTCTTTTGCACAAATTTCATTTGCCACAAAGTTCATATTCTGCCTAAACCACTGACTGCTGTCATATTTGGTGCAACTTGTTATGGGTGGAAAGATAAGCAGCAGGGCAGCAAAAAGAGGAGGTTTATCTCTGGCAGCTAATCTCCTCAATCAACAGCACTCAGCTCTGCTTAACAGCCGTTGCCAAGGAACGAGACCAGCTTTTCTTATCGGCTTCATAATGTTTCATTGACTATTCAGACTAGAATAGAAAGCTGTGACACTCAGGGTTATGAGCAGCACAAAATGAAAATGGCATATTATGTGCTATGAAGAAGAGAAATCTTTTAGCCTTCACCTTATCTGGACAGTGACTGTTACTCACAAAAAAAACCAAAAACCAAAACCAATCATTTAAAAAATCATCTATCATTTTCTGCTCTTCTTATTTGAATATCACGAAACAAACAGAAAATATATATCGACATAAATAAGGTTACTTTTTTAGCACTGTTGGCAGGTGCTCAGCAATTCACTGACACTACTGATACCTCTTACACAGAAACACAAGTGTTGTATAGATTCCTATTACATTACTGAAAAGCAAGTGTTTGCTGCTTATTCTAAAGCATTCTGTTGCAGCAGCTTCAGTTCTTTGAGTGATGTCCTCTCACAGGGGCAGGGATGTTTCCTCAGACCTTGATAACCACGACCGCAATGAGACAATCTATGCAAAACCAACAACATTACATTTCTTTAACAATATTACTGTTTTTCTCTCCTCTCTTCATCTCTGCACATATCCTGATTTTCATGTACTTGAACAGAAAGAGCAAAGCCTTATTTCATCTTTCTGATTATGAATTTTTAGTAGAATAACCTCTCCAGCATATCCAGTTACTAAAATTTCAAGCTGGGGCCATCCAGAATCATGACGAATTGTTACTGTCATTGTATTTGCACATTATAATTGGCATATACCGAATTAAAAAAGCGGTAAATAAGTAAAAGAATATGCATCAGAGTGAATCGCCTAATGATGTACTGCCAAAATTACAAAATAGATCTGTGTACCTTTGTTCCATCCCAAAGAACGATCAAGTATTCTCAAGTCTACAAATCCAGTGAGTAAGCATCCCAGGTGCTACTGCAACTATTTCTATGCTTTCACCACTAGTGAGAATAGCAACATTTTAAATACAAGAAAGTGTCCTTTCTAATCACAAATACAGATAATTTTTCTTTTCATACTGAATAGCTTGAGTTTTAGGAAAAAGCGTTTTTTTATATATGACACAACTCACCAAACCTTGCCTATGAGTAAGGGGTGTAGCTATTACAGATTTCCTCCAAAACGCCAAAGAGTCACATGCCATTGGTGATTTGACTAAAATCTCAATCACTAAAACTGAAAAAATGTGTATCTTGATATGAACAAAACCATGAGGCTTAGATAACGGGAATAACCATAACTAAAGGACGGACTCTCAAAATACTGTGAATTCAACCTTAGATGCTATAAGCTTTCATCCTGTTTGGCTTTTCAGCTGATGAACACTAAGAGCAAATAATGCCATTGACTGCAAGAAGCAGAACAAGTTTCAACTTTTCATCTCAGGAACAAACGCAGCCTGATTTACAAGAGAGGTCTCCTCAGCCATGACCACACGGTAAGACAGTAAAGTGCTGCAGGGTATTGCAAGATTCATGTTTCAAGTCCCATCAAGAAGAGTGCACTAATTCTTGGGGCCAAGCACCATCATGTCAGGATGCATCCATCCCCTGAAGTTGCTACTTAAAATGTTAGTAACAGAAAAATATATCATTCTCCGGTAGTTTTAAAGGCTCTCATACCTCAAAAATCCATTTAAATTTCTTTGAATAATGTATAATTGTTCCCTTATTCCTGTGCCACATCAGTAGTGGCATTCCATTTGAACATGCCCATGAGGTTCCCTAAAGGCCAGACCTTAAAAGCTGAGCACAGACATTTAAGGAGCAAAGGAATAAAAAATATCAGGTAAGCACAGACATGTAGGTCCACAATTTTATGTGTGCATAAAATCAGTCATACAGTCTGTGTCACAAACAAATACTAACTGCAAGTGCAGATATGGGAAGCATTTCCATATTATAATGTATAACCTATGGAAGATGGCTAGGCCACAGTCAGGGCAGAGGTTACTGCTACTGCTTTGACTTCTGTCCCATAGGGATTGTGTTCCAAAACAGTCATTTTAAGATCCCTGTCATGGTGTTCCAATCCCTTTATAATTTTGGTATCTGGAGTAATAAAATGGGGGAAGGAATTAGATTAAGAGAAATTAATAGTGCTAAACAGACAGTGAAATAAAAATTTTGCAAAGCAATATGAAAAAATCTTACTTTATATTGAGTATAAAATATTATACTCAAAACCAACAGTAATTACAGAGAAATATCGGTTTTATACAGATCCATCATTAGACTTCATTCAAGTAGAAGAACTAGAAGTACCCTCTTTTATCCACAGGCAATGCCTTATGCTAAGATGCTTCCATACATTTAAGGAATTCATTCTAACAGCACTCTGGGTTTGTGTTCCTTTTTTTTTTTTTTTTT
>WEKX01004757.1:117071-162839 GCA_013390025.1 Pitta sordida
AATGCACACATGGTATTGTAAATGAAAGGATAATGAAAGCAATTTATTTGAAAATTAAAATATGATTAAGAATGGCAGTCTGTACTAGGACCCAGATGCCAACGGAAAGCAACCAATGTGCAGGCAGACTGTCATTAATTTGAGAACCATATGAAATTGCTTTCATTTCTTTGACAGTTTTTAATATAAAGTATCTTAACTAATAGATAGCATATATACACTGGGACTCACAAGACCTATAGAGATTTTTAGATGAAATGAAGAACACTACAGGGAAAGTCTCCAAGAGGAGACTCTCCAAAAGAGAGGAGTACATTTGGAAGATATTTCCAATTTTAGGCAGGATAAATTGCACTCTGCAAAAGTGCCTCTTCTTCATTGGCTTTGAAGAGACCGTCAGTTCTTAACTCACAGTCATCAGAGTGACTGACCTGAGGTCAGGTGAACCTAGAGCATATGTCCAAAGCAGGTGCTCACATCAGCACCTAAATAGGAACAGGACATTTGGGGTAAGCCCAAAAAGCAGGTGCACTGAGTTAGCTAAATGCATGCAGAGGAGATCTAGAAGGAATTTAATCACAATACTTTCCTCCTTCACATGGGTTAATAAGCCTTTCTAAGGCTATGCAAATATATTTAGGCTCTAACTGGTTCCATCTGTACAGTGTGGGATGCTAGTTCAAGTGTCCATCACTTCAAGGACCTCCGAATTTTTCTTCAAAACAGAACAGAGAATACCCTGAAAATCTGAATTATTATTGTTTATTAAAGTAAAAATGCCTTTTGTTTTTGAATTGCCTACCCTTCTTACCTCATGTTGCACAAGAGCAAATTGTACTCAGCAGTTGACTATTAAATTGTCATATATACTCATATTTAAACATTCAAGTTTGAAAATTTCAACTTAAATAACTCCATCAGAGACAGTATGCCACAGGGGCTAGAGCTCCACAACAAAGTACTAGACTGTATGTCTTCAAGACCTAGAAATATATCAAGATGAATGGAAAAATTCACTAATAAAAGTCACTTTTTTAAAAAGTCGGACTAAAACGCAAGTGGGACCTGTGCTGAACAAAGTCAAGGAACCACTCTGTCTTGAGGTTTTGTTCCAGCTGTGCCAGGTCAGGGTCAAGTATCAAACAGTTATCAGTCCAAATTCAGAAATTAAACATAGTTGTTTGGATAGCTGTTTTCAGGAAGATAATGTCTTTGCAAAGTTATCTTCTGCCACAAAAATCCACTTCATAAATGTATTAACTTGGAGCTAACAACCAGCTTCTCAAAACGGATGATTACCCTGATGTTGCTGCAGCATCACCTTGAACACTGTGTCCGGTTCTCGGCCCCACAATTTAAGAAGGACGTGAAGACCATTGAATGCATCCAAAGGAGGGCAATGAAGATGAAAGGCTGGAAGGCATTTCTTATGAGGAGCAGCTAAGGACTTTGGGCTGTTTTAGAGAAAAGGAGACTGAGGGGCAACCTTATTCCTCTCTGGAGCTTCCTGAGGAGGGGAATTGGAAAGGGAGGTGCTGATTTCTTCTCCCTGGGATCCAGGGATGGGACATAGAAATGGTTCACAACTGTGCCAGGGAAGGACAACAAGAAGTATTTCTTTACTCAGAGGGTGGCCAAGCACTGAAACAGGCTTTCTGATTGATGTCCCAGGCCTGTCAGTAGTTAAGAACATTTGGACAATGTCCTTAACAACTTGCTTTTTGTGGTCAGCCCTGAAGCGGTCAGGCAGTTGGACACGATGACGGATGTAGGCCCCTTCCAACTGAAGTATTCTATTCTAAGGTTCAGCTCCAAAACAAAACAGAATACTCTGCTACTATGAACAGGATATTGTCATATATTTACTAAAATCTTTTATGTGTTTATAAAATATTTAAATTAAGGAAAATCAAGGTAATCAATCAATAACTTCTTTCATCATAATTTCTTGAGAAAGATCATATTTTCTGTATATATAAATTATTTATCCCCCTAATAAAAGATACAGCAGAATAAAACACACTTCATTGATACAACTTCCAAGAAATTATATATTTTCCACTGTCTTTAAGGTCTGAGAAGAACTTTTTGCTCAATACTTGGCTGTACAGTAAACACAGATCTTCCTAGCAAGGATCTACACTACAGAAAACTGCAGACATCTTCCATCCTTTTTTATCCTGCATATTACATAATGCAGGCATTTATTACAACTGTAGAAGTAAATACTTAATTACCTAAAAAAAACCAGCAAGATTTTAGGGATAACAGCTGCACTGGTATGTTCTCACCACTAACAGCATGGGAAAGACAAAGAAAACAGTTTTATCTACCAAATTCCATGTCTTAACAAAAGACCAGAATACATTTTCTCCCCCACCCCATTTTTTCCTCCCTTATGCTATTGCATTGCTCTAGCTATTACTAAATTTTACAAAGATTCTTAGAATTCTCAGCTTCTAATTATTTCTTTTCTGTCAGTCAAGCCAATCACTCAACATATCTTCTTAAAAACTACTTCGATCTCTGTTTGAACAATGCCACTTTTGGGTAGGTGACGAGGGCTAATCATCAATGAAAAAAATATAAATAGAACCAATGGCTGTTTAAAACTATATTTTAATCCTTAGGAAATCCACTGGGATATTAACAAAAGGTGGTTTTGTCTGCAAAAAGGCATTAACATAGCCATTTATAAAACTAATAGGAAAGCGAGCAGTGCTCCAGTAATAATGAAAGTACACTGCAGAATAACATTATGGAAATAGGATACCAAATTGAAGAATTGACCTTGGGGCCCTGGCTTATCCTGGATGAAGATGACTTGTGAAATGAAAATTTGGCTGTAATTTGCACTTGCTTTCCCTAAAAGGTTGAAGACATTTCTATTCTAAATGAATAAAACGACTGTTAATTTCCTACCATTAAGCAGGATGTTCTTAAATATAGTTATTTAAGGGTATTGAAATACAATTCCAAGTCTTATTCTTAGAAAACTAGAACTGGTTTTCTGTAATTTTTATCACAGTCAGTTTCTAACAGTTAATTTATAAATCACTTCAGAGAAAAATATGTGCTAGAGGTAAATCAGTTGCACTAATGTATCAAAAGTTTATTCTTGATTTAACTGGAAACACTGGTCTGAGCGTTTGATCCTCTAAGTGAAGGTAAAACACAGAATATGAGGACATTCCTTCAAGTAATCATATCAGTGCCAAATAATGGTAAAAAAATTATAATCTGTTACAGAAAAAAAATAGCAACTATAAATATGAGCTTCATAGTTTTGTTTAACGTGACTTATTAAATAATGGCCATCAATGCATCCATTTCAGAGGACAGGCCAATGTCATAATATCATGGTTAAAGCCAGAATTGAAGTAACACAAAACAAAGCACAAGTTCCAGGTGGATGACACTACATGCAAAGTCAAAAATGTGCATGCACTACTGTTCATGAAGGTAGCAGGCATACATCAGATAGCACCAAAAACCTAAGGATAGGAACCTGTGCTGTATGATCCACCAGTCTTACAGCACGTCTTTTACACCAGTAATTTTAAATGTTGATATCATTCTAGGGTCCAGCATCCTCAATAATCCTTCAAAGCGTGTGTTTTAAATTCAAAAATAAAACAACAACAAACTATATATATTTCCATGTAACTATATTTTATATGGACATATATATATATATTTACATATGACATATGCATATAAAATACGTAATCTAGAAATACCTCCCTTCCCCGAGGAGTATTTATGACATGCAGATATGGATATAGGAAGTCAGAGCTTGGCAATACCAGGCAGAAGAGCAAGCAATACTAAACACAGTCCAGTGTGAGCATACTTTGTATGCTTCACAGAGGAGAATTTCAAGAAGGCACTGGAAGGACAGCTTTAAGTTGGCTTATGAATGGTTACCAAGAAGGTCTGTTAAACACAGCTGATATAAGGGAGAAGGGCAAAGGTGATTATTTAAAAATGAATACGAAGTAGAAAAATCCTGAGCTGAGTGGTAAAACAGAAAAAAGGAATTAAAGCCTGTACCATATATAAAAAATAAACCTTATATATTCTGAGTCTGCAGTCAGGATGAGAAGAAAATCTCAAATTGCATATCTAAACACAAAGATTCTAGAGTTGACCTACATGTTACAAAATATAAATTTTTTAAAAAATCATATTTTTAAATTCACAAACTCTTACAAGATCATTCTATTCGTAATTTTTCTTCATTATGATGAAATCCAGAACAAACAGTGAAAACCTTTAAAAAAATCCATGATTTTTAAGATCATGCTTAGTAGCAGCTTATCAAGCTTTTAAAAATTACTTTCTTGTTTCATTCTACATTGGACTAATATTTGATCTACTGCTTTACACCAGACATAAAGTAATAAAATGTGTATTTCCCTGTCCTCATCAAGTCAGTCCTAAGAGGGAGCCCCTGCAGCTCCTTTTGCTGATAAACTACACCATGCTACAGAACACTCCTGGGCACTGGCACTCGGCCTGCATCGGCAGCACGTTAGACAGGTTTTTGCCATGGTCTTGTCCCAGCTAATACTCTTCCACACTAACCACATGGATAGTTCATGGGCTACAATGTTTCAAGGAGTCAGTGCACATCTGGCTGGCAGTCAGCTGGAGATGGACCACTCCATGGTGCTCAGATGCAGGGTCAGACAGCAGGGCCCAGCCATTTCTGTAGTCCCCATAGCCACATATTTTTCAGAAGACAGGATAAACACCAGTGGATATTGATTCTCTTTTTTTTTCCTTGAAACACTTGAGCATTTCACAAGTACCTGACACCATTAACAGAAGTGCAATTTTGTGTAAAAGGTAGCGTAGCAACTGAGCATGAAGCCAAGTATAGTACAAGAAGAATGAAAGGAATTTCCTCTGATTTGTGTCACACACAACATGTTTCTTCTGATACAGATGAATCAAACATCACCTTCTCACTGTTTTATTCAAAGCTGCTATCTGGAAGGTGGCTCCAGAGCCCAAAGCCTTGCAGAGATCCTCTCAGTGTGATTCTGAACCTATTCAGGAGTCACTAGTACCTGTCTGCTCTAATTGTAATGCTAGCATTTAGCTTAAACAGCCTTTTCCTCTCCCAGGTGTTTTATCAACAGCATATTGATGGATATCAGTTGCATCATGGGACATCATCTACATACCAGGTATTTTTTCTCAAGATGTAACCTACCAGGTTAAACGGGATGTCTTCCTCTAGTTTCCTTACTGATGAGAGACTTCATTGTCTAATTTTATTATCTGCCTTTTTGTCCCATCCTCCAGTTTCTTCAATAAGTTTCCAGGTAACTGAAATTTCTTCAATACATTTGAAAGAAAATGTCCATATAGACATTCCAGACAATGTTTTATTAACACTGTATGTTGCTACTTTTTTCTCTCTTCCTCCATATTCTGGATAGACTAAAATTGTTCATGGTCATCCACCGTAACACCATGGTAAGGACAAAACACATACAAGTTCTTTTCCTCTGCCATTTACAATAGATAATGTTCTAATAATATTAGTCCTTGACTGTATGAACTTTCAGTCTGAATAATCCATATGAGTTTTGCATTTGATTTCTAAGCGGTACATTATTTTCATTGTAGTATTCCTCTTCTTTTTTTATCAAGAAAGTAGCTCGGTCTATCTCAATATTTGCCCTAAAGCTAATAGTAAGGATATATGCAGTGAGATCTTTTACAAAATCAATTCTTCAGAAATTCATTTACAAAGCTCAGTCCAAGTACTTCTCTCATTAATGCTACCCTTTGACATATTCTATTAAGACACTGTATCCACTTTACAATTCCTTCAATAGTGTGTGTACTCTGAAATTTGAATAAAAGTTTCTTATATAGGCCAACCAATGCTTTACTGATGTGTCCAGTTGGTGCCATTGCCTCAATTTCCTGTCTAGAAAGTTAGTTCCTCAAAAATAAAAGGAGACAAAACAAAGCAAAGTTTTTCAGGTCATGGTACGATTCATCTTTAACTCAGGTCAGACTCACCAGCTTGCATTTTCCTGCCTTAAATATAAGCATTACTGTCTGTTCTCCATCCTCTGCTACTGTGTTTATAATACTTGCTGCCAGAACCACGAATCTGGAAAGTGAAATGGAGATTACACTGCAACAAGTTCCTTAGATGGGTTTTCCCTTAGTGTAATTTCTGATTTTCTTAGTGTTTATTCATCCCAGTAACATCAATCTTGAAAAAAAAAATTAAAAAATAAAGGCAAACCGCCAACAGAGCCATAGAATTGTCTTCTTTGAAAACATTCATTGACGCAAAATCTGTTATTCCAGACAACCTTATTGTCTGGAATACGAACTGGTGAGGGGCAACGGCATGAACTGCAGGTTTGTATATCTCCTGTCCCTTTACAATGCCTTGTTTTGGATAACTACTTCCAGATGGATATGTCAGTCACACATGGTCCAAGCAGCTACAACCACTAACTAGGCACAAGAAAAAAATACGTAAAAGCAAATATATATATATATATTCTGATAATATATATTATTTATAATAGATATATTCTGAGAATTAGGTTCTTGGTTCTTATTTAGAGGATTAATCAGGAAAGCACTAAGAGAAGAAACAGAAAAGGCCTGATACACCAAAATTGGTGTCTTTCAACAGATATGACAAGCTAGAAGAAAAGTCTAATACATAGACATATTGAAGAGATTCTGTGCTTCAAATACAAGCTCTTTCTTACTCACTCCCCAACAACCTCTTGGTTTTTTCCAAAATACAGCAACTGAGCCTATGGCAAGACTGAGCTTGCAGCTCTACACTCACAACTTGGCATCTCCTTTCCAGTACTTTTATACCTGCTAACTACTTTTTTCTGGAAACCACAATTGCAAAGGTTATTACAATAGTTAACGTGATTTCTGTGCCTTTCCTGTATGATTGCACTTACCAATATTTTACTAATTTCTTCGGAAAATAGATGTAACTCTTACAAAACAAGGGAACACTTGTAGAAATCTATAAGCACAGGTATTGCTCATATCAGCTTATATAATGCTTTACCAGATAATGGTATTATGTCAAAGAATTCTTAAAGAAACATTTCAGGTTTGATTCATGCAAAGACAGAACATGCAAATTCCTAAATAGGATTAAAATATATGAAGTCGATTTATCATGTTTCATGGTAAAGACCAACAATGTGGTTAGGAAGAAATTTCTGTACTGAAATTAGCATGTTGACTGACAATTGTATTATTTGTTGAGCCTCAAAGTGCTCCCATTTTACTCTAGCAGGAAGTGAATTGTTAGAGATAGAAGTATACATCCATTCTTTGCTGGCTTGCAAGTTCAAAGATAACAAACAAAGAAAAAAACCTATAGTTGGTTAAAAACCTGAGATATAGGATATTCCCTCTCTACTTGCATGTAACAGCATTTTTATTACTAGACTTAAGCTGCAAGTCTAACTAAAACAAAAAAAAAACTAGAACTGACAAAAATAAATGACACAAAAAGCTCTCAACTCCCTTCAGTGTTCAGAAAAGTGAATTAACATATTTATTGAATTACATTGGCAATGAAGACAGCAATATATTGAAATTCATTGATTTTTTTTTCTTGACTTAAAAGCAACACAGATGCTTATTACAAAACAGCAGTTCCTCTTCTCATTTTTATCAACCCTTTTTTAACAGCCACTGACATTGACAGTTTCAAGCTTAATTGTACATTCAGCATGTACTGTTAATGACATTAGATAAATGGATCACATCAGAATGCAGTAGCGTCAAAAGAGACCACGTGCCAATCTTACAAATTTAAAATCAAACAAGCTACTCTGTAGACCCTGACTCTTCAAGTTGTTTATCAACTGAGTACTAGAGAATATTTTGAATGTCATTATACATCAAAAGATGAAAGATGTGCCTACCACAGCCCATGTTCCATTTATACAATGAAATTTAATTACATGTTATAACTGTGCTGTCTTAGAACTATGGTAATTAAAGGGGTACAGTACATTGGTGTTTTATTCATTGTAAGCCCTTATTTTCAGAGAGCTTAACTCAGCCATGCAAATTCACTCCCTTATCAAAGGGAGGAGTCTGTCACAAACCCAGCAATGCTCACTGCGACTACGCCAAAATATAGGTGAAACTTATTTGCAGCTTCATTCAGGATATTGTGAAAATTACTCTTAAAAATCCTTTCCCTTGTAATATATAAGGCCTCAGAATAATAGCTGTTTAAAAATATCAGTTTGTGTTCAGGGGAACGTTTTCTTTGTATACATGTCTACTCAGATCTCTGAGCAAAATACTTTCAGACTCACACAAAATATTTCTGCAAGCCCATTATTAGCCCAAGTAATGAGCTTCCCAACCTTTCTGAAAGCAAGAAATCTATGTCCTTAAGCAGCAGGATGTTGGGATAAAATTTTCACCTGTATAGGCAGTTGCAAATTACAATCCTCTGCATCTGCACGGGCATCCGAGCAAGACTGTGTGGCTGAGTGAGGTGATTTAATTGGTTGGCCTTGCTCCACAGGAGTGGTGGAAACCAGCTCGGGGAGGTGCTGAATTAACACATCGCACAGATCTTTGTCTTCATTCTCTGCTTTATAAAACCAGCCCTGACACCACAAGTGTCCTGGACACCCCAGATTATGCTGGCTGCCTTCGTATATGTACAACTGCACAGAATATCTGGATCTATCTTTCAGAATGTGTATGGATACACAGTGAAATAAGCAGTGTCTCTTTCACATACTGCCTGTTCCTGGTATCATGCATCATTGCATTTACAGTAAAACAAAACAAATCCATAGTATCAATTCTCCATAAACTATTCAAAACTTATGTTACTGTCTTCAGTCAAATTTAATATCTTGCCTGCTCCTAATGCAAAGATGCTTGAAATGTGTGGGTGAGAACTTTACAGGGAGCCTAATGTCACTAGATTTATTGCTTCCACTCAAGTTACACAGTATAAGGTACGTGACATTTCCTCAGGTATGCTGAGCAAATACTTCTTTCTCCAAACATGCATATAAAATGTAAAAACACAAAGCAACAATTAAAATCTCTTTATCCTCAATCCACTGAAGGAGGCATATGGTTTCCAATAAGCAGTCATCCAGTGTAGCAAAATCCTGTGACAACCAACAAAAGGGGCAATTTAAGGATGGAGCATTGCCTTGCCTCTGCAGATCTAAGACTTATTTTAAGCTTTTTTTTGTGTGTGTGCGATCAAATCAACATCAACCCAATTATGCCTAAGGTCTATCTTCTTGTTAGATGGCAGGGTCAGTCACAAATGAGCAGCCTCTTGCAATTTTCCATCAAATCAGCTCTGTAATTTGAGAGCTAATGCAGACGCCTCATGAAAACAAATCATCAGACAGTGTCGGTTCTCCCCCTCCTTCCCAAAATGAAGCATTCGGAGGGATTTGGGTTTTTCTGTTAAAAGCCAATTCTCATCTCTGTGAAAGCCACTGCAATCTATAGTAAACAAAAGTCAGGTTTAGACTTCCATGAATATTTCAAACCTCTGTGCCACTCTCCTCCAAGAGTATTCTTGCTTTGTTCAGTAAAAGACAGATTGTGAACTTCAAGTACAAAATACCTACTGGAAGAAACAAGTCATTTGCTTGAAACTGCAAAACACAAATCTCCTATTATAAACATAGCTGCTGAGAGCTCAACACAATTTGAACTAAAACAAAAAAAAAATCAGAAACCCAACCTTTAAGCACTCTTCATAATTCATAAATATCTAAAATCTTCAGAAAACCCTGGTTGTTTCCAACAGGGGGAGAAAGAGACGGTGCATAACGAACTAGAGACAAATCCAGACTTGAGTTGTTCCATTCACCCAACCTCTGGCTTCTTCCTGACAAACTAAGCCACTGAATCTCTACATCTAAACTGCCAAGGTAAACAGTAGGATGATAAGGAAGATCCCTAAATTATTCAAAGTGGATGCTGGGCTTCAAAAGATTTCTTCACTTTGTTCCTTTATATATCTACAGCTATTTAAGTCTGCCTCTGGCTCTGACACAGACAGCATTGTGCCTGTGATGTTGAAAGAGAGGAGTGAATCTAAGTTTGGGCAGACACTTTTCCGTCTAGAGCCCATAAAGAACAAGATGAACTAACTCAAAAGGAGTTGTTCCCTTCTGCCCACTTCATTTCAAATTTCTCCCATGTTATAGCACTTTGTAGGCCAGATACATCTTGTTAATCTCTCTGTGGATCAAAAAGTAAGGTAGATTCAGAATTGTTTAGTTTGAAAAAAACCCTATACAATCATTAAGCCCATCCATTACCCACCACTACCAACACAAGGTGTGGCCTCAGTGGTGCCAAGTACAACAGAGCTAACACTTTCCTGGTCCTTCTGGACACACTATTTTTGACACAAGCCGGGATGTCATTGGACTTCCTGGGCACCTGGGCACATGCTGACTCTTGTTTCTCCATCTGTCAACCAGCACCCTGAAGGCCTTTTCCACCAGATAGCTTTCCAACCACCCTGCCCTCAGCCTGCAGCCCTGCAGGGGGTTGTGACCCAAGTGCAGAACTCGGCACATTCCCCTGTTGAACTTCGTATCATTGACCTTGGCCCATGGATCCAGTCTGTCCGGATCCCCCTACAGAACCTTCCTGCCCTCCAGCAGATCACCACTCCTGCCAAACTGGGTGCCACCTGCAAACTGACTGAAGGCAAACTCAATCCCCTCACCTAGATCACTGATAAAGATAGTAAACAGGACTGGCCTCAGTACTGATCTCTGGGAAACACACTGAAAATCAGATACCAACTTGATGTAACTCCATTCACACACCATCACTCTCTGGGCACAGCCATCCAGACAGTTTTTTACCCAGCAAAGAGTACACCCAGCCAAGCCATGAGAAGCCAGTTTCTGCATGAGAATGTTCTGAGAAATGCAGTCATAAACCTTACTAAACTCTGGGTAGACACATCCACAGCCTTTTCCTCATCCACTAAGAGGGCTACTTTGTCACAGTGGAGATCAGATTTGTTAAGCAGGATTTGCCTTTCTCAAACCTGTATTGGCTGGGTCTGATTGCTCTGTACAAGCTGCATGATGGCACTAAAGACCAGTTCCATGAACTTCCCTGGTTGAAGTCAGGTTGACAGGCCTGTACTTGTCCAGATCCTCCTTCCAGCCCTTTGTGTAGATGGTCATCACATTTGCAGACTTCCAGTCACCCGGGACCTCCGTGGTTATTCAGGACTGCTGGTAAATGGTAGAAAGCAGCTTAGTGAACATTCCTACCAGCTCCCTCAGTATCCTTGGGTGGGTCCCATTTTGCCCCAGAGATTTGTGCATGTACAAGTGGTGTAGCAGGTCACATTTCCACTTGGATTATGGGAGCCTTATTCTACTCCCTGTCCCTGTCTTTCAGGTCAGGAGGTGAGTTCCCTACTATTAAAGGCCGAGGCAAAGAACACCTTAAGTACCTCAGCCTTTTCCTTATCCTTTGGCATTATATTTCTCAGGGCAACAAAAGATGGAGAGTCTCCCCTGCCCTCTTTTTTCTAATGTGTTTAAAAAAATGTTTTTATTGTCTTTTATGGCAGCTGCCAATTAGATTCTCTTGGGCTCTGGCCCTTCTTTCTCCTTGCATAAACTCATGGCATTATTGTAGTCCTCCTGAGGTCCATCCCTTCTTCCAAAGGTCATAAACCATCCTTTTTTCCAGAGTTCCAGCCAAAATTCTCTGTTCACACAGGGCAGTCCTCTTTTCCGGCAGCTCATTTTATGGCAAATTGGGATGACCCAGTCATGTTTCTTTAGGATTACCTTCTTGAAAAGGGTCTAGCTTTCCCTTTGCCCTCCAGGACTCTCTCTTAAAGGACACTGTCAACTTCTCTCCCAAATGGACCAGTCAGCCCACCAGAAATCCAAAACGGAGCTATTTTGCTGAGCCCCACTCCTTACTTTTCTAAGAATCAAAAACTAATCAATGTCATGAACATATGCTTTTACTGATAAATAGCATACAGACAGAACTTCTTAGCGGAGCCTATGGCTTCTAAAGAGGAAAAAAAAAAATCAGAGTCAATATCTTGCCCTAATTCACAAGTCTGCTGCTAGTAGAGCCCACAAGTGTTATGCTGCTTTTTTGTGTTTCTCTAATGTCAGCAGCCCCATTCTTAACAGCAAACAATAGGCTGACACTGAGCTTAGGAAGGTTTCTAGCACGTTGCCACTTGGATAAAGATATCTTTTTATTCTTGTATCTGCAGAAAAGACTGAAGGAAATACCCTTCTAAGTCCTGCCAGCTGCTAACAAAAGGCTCCAGAGCTCACAGCCTTTCATACAGACTCCCACTCAAGTCAACGGGATCAACTCACATGAATGCAAAGTTGCTAAACCAGGCACACCAGAGGAATTGAAAAGCCACCTGCTAATTAACTTAAAATCTATTTTCATGAGATGTCTGAATATACTTTACGCACTTCTCTGTGTGCTCCTTGGATTTAGATCCCAAAACGTAGAAAAATACCAGGACCTGCAAACTGACAGTCAGAGTGAGGATTGGGTCTTCATACCAAGAACAGAAAATATTAATGTAGAAGTTCATAAAAACTTTATTCTTCAGCTAAGTACTCACAATGCAACGGCATCAGTGCAAGTCTAGTTTAATAAGGAGTTTGCAATTTGACCCTGAATTCATTATATGCACAGCATTGCTGCCACTGGGACAGCAAAAGTGGAAGAGCAGCACTGTGGAGAATTCTGATACCATTGTCCTTGGGAAAGAAAGATCTTGGAAAACCAGCCATTACAGGTGAAATTACAAGTACAGTCAAGCAAAGGATATGGGTCCTTGCACAACAACAGACACACTCACCTCAACCATGTATTCCCAATTTCCGTATCTACAAAGAAAATAGCAAGGAGCAACAGAAAAAGGAAAAATATTACCCTCTGTCCTCTGGAGGATGAGATTTTTATTTTCTTATAGTTAGAGCCCTTTAAATCTGTTTTTCAACAATGGTCCAGCTCCATCTCTGCTTCCACTAGCAGCAATATCAGCAAGCTAAGATTTATAAGACGTGAAGGTTGCTTTCTCAGATCAAAGGAATTTACTAATGCCTGGCCTTCTGGATAGTTCTTGTGTAGTTGTTTGGCATCAGAAATACTGCCCGGTTATTTCTATTCCAGAAATCTCAAGAAGTAATTTCATACTTTAGCAAGAATACTGCCACACTCCACACACTCATTGGATCCCTGCATGCTCTCCCTACTAGAGATTCTTACTATATTAAGAATCAAAATATTTCTCTGTAAGCCTTATAAGCAGGCTTAACCTTTCCAAACCATGTGCTACAATGAAGTTAACATGCAATACCTGAGGCATGTATTCATGTGATGGGATATTGTCTATACAAACATAGGTTGTGCATTGCATGTGCGCAGAAAAGCATAGCTAGAGATACTATGCACTTTTACCATCATACAGGCTAACACTAATGACAGCAGTTTTGTAGACATCAATTCAGCATCAGCAATTATTGCTTATATCACAGGATCAGTAAGGTTGGAAAAGATCATAGAGGTCATCAAGTCCAACCTGTCACCTAACCTAGCCAAACCTGTTACCTAACCTGTTGCCATCATGCTACCAACACACCATCCTACCTATAATACACTACCCTAATATCTAGGTCATGCCACCAAGTACATCATCCAACCAGATGTAAAAATCAAAAGCTTTTAAATGAGCCTCTTGGCAGATCTGCTAAGCTGATCACAACATGATACGCAAAATCTGAAGGAGATACTGACATACATACATGATAAATGTCACACCTTTATGTTATACAGTTTAGTCTCCTGTATCACAGACCCCTGGTCTTAATCGGGTTCCACGAAGCCCTACTTCCATGTTGAATGGCAGCTCATTAATACGCAAATTTACCCCACACCCTCAGATGGCTCCCCTGCACTGTTTCAGCACTGTGTTTCTGTGCATCGGTTGCCACGGTGGCTGTGCCAGGGGGGTGGGGCAGCAGCGAAGCTGCCACAGCCAGGACAGGTCAAGCAGAGCGATGGGGCTGACACGGGTAGGACGAGCAGAGCGGTGGGGTGAGCTGCTGTGGCAAACCACCAGGACAGGGCAGGCAGAGTGAGCCACCATGGCAGGGTGGGGTGAGTCATCACAGCAAGGCAGCACAAGCAGAGCAGCTGAGCTGCCGCACAGCTGTGAGGGTTGATTTTCATATTCTTGACTGCCTAATTGACTATTCATGCATGCCAAGTCACGCATGTGCAGTTGCAAAAGGGGGCCTCCTTCATCGCTAAAAAATCATGCCGTTAAGATGTGAAGCCGCAATATGGAGCACACGAAGTGCAAGAGGGCCAAGTGTATAAACATAAATTTGAGGTACTTTTGAATACTGAGAAACCTTGCATATTTAGTTTGCATATTCACGTATTCAATTAATTGAGGTTGGATTTTTGGCGAGTTGTGTGACCATGCACGCAGTGCGCATAATGTCCTGGACCCTGGATTCTGCAGCCAGGAGGTACCAAAATGTGCTTCCTCCACTCTAGAGAGGTGCTACAGCATGAGCCACACTCCCAGTACTGCCCTCCAGACATAATTAGTGGAGGGTGTGTGGTTATGCGCGGAGGGTAATTGAATATTCGTGTGTTCGGTATCTTCACGGATTGCATAACTCGTGGGACCTGCTCAGACCCATCCCCTCGCAACTTCCAGCGGCACTCTGTATTTTAAAGATTCTGAGTCTGTGACTGTAAAATGTATAGTAACTAAATATTTATTGAATTTTTAACTTTAAGACAAACAGTGATAGTGACTTCTCCACACACATTTGCAACACACATTCACATAGGTTAGCAACACCCATTTACAATGGTCCTTTTGTCTGCATCCCAGAATTGCTCAGTAGCAGCCAAAAAGAGGACAAATCACCCAAGATGTAGCTCTGGCACAATTTCCATCATGACTTTATTCATGGGAAAGAGGGGCAGGAGGAGAAGAAAAAGAAGAAGCAGGAGTTGATATAGCATTTACGGCCAGGGGCTGTGCCTGCATTAAAAGTCACGTCTCTATTTCTAGTGCCCTGGATTAAAACAGATACCATCTGACTTGCCATTTATTTATTCGCACTGGGTTTCAATCTACAAGGTGCAATAGGAGCAAAGTACTGGAGGGTTATTTAGGGTGGGAGCTGACAAGGCTGGAAGGGAACAAAAAGAAGACAACAAAACTTTTCAGTGATGAAACCAGTAAGAAGTATGCTTAAAATTACCGCCAAAATATTTCTTTTTCTTGGGTATTTCTTTTCCATGTCAGACATCTGACTTCTCTTCTTACACCCTAAATCTTGGAATAAGACTGCGTTGATAAACGCCTGGATTTCTGCAATGGTCTTTTAAAACCAACATCATAAAGATTCCTACTTGCAATGGCTGAATTAAGGCTTTCATAGAGGCACTGACTGATTCCAAATTGGTGAGCAGTAAACTGTAACTAAGGGCTGCCAATAAGGAATACTGCTACATACAGCAGGAAATGCTAAGGTCCTGCCATAAAACTCATTTACTATACACCTCCTGCAGCAAGAGCTGCACTTCAGGAAAATACATACTTTGACTGCATTGCTCTAATACTGCAAACTACCAAGTAACTGCCATCAAAACAACCTGTACATTTTATTACCAAATGTATGAGTTCTCAGCGCACAAAGACTCAGAAAAATAAATTACCTGCCTTGACCAAATGATAAAAGTGAAGGACTGAGGTCTTTTGTTATATAGTGCTTGAAATGAGGAGAAATATTCTCATGAAAATTCAGAGTTCTCATCTAATTAAAAATTGAGTAAATGAGTCTTCTTTTGCATGTCTGTCATCTAGGAGTGTGGTGAGAATGAATCTCTGAATGTGAGAAATATTCATATATGGGATCTAGAATATACTCGAGTTACTGGGTAAGGAAATCTAAAATACAGTAATCCCTCAAATATCGTGGGGGGTCGGTTCCAGAAAGATGTCTCAATAACTAAAATCAGTGAAGTAGAGGTAAATACAGTAAAACCAGGCGAAAAATCAGATGTACTGAAGCTGTGAATGGTGACCCACAAAGTAACGAGGGACTACTGTAACTGCAAATACATGCAATATAAATATATGTTTCCAGCTGCTTTGGAGGTACCTTGTAGAAAATTTGCAGATATGCAATTTATAGCCTAGAGCAACAACTGCAAGAAAAGTAACATTAATATAGGGGAAAAAAACCAATCCTGCTATTGTCGGAGGCATGATACAGCTGTAATTCCAGCAGGTTAAGATGAAGATATAACACAAAGCAGAGCACTAGTATTATTTGCTTTTTCTCAGATCCTTTTTTCTTCTCAGTGGCTTCTGCCAGTTGTAATATCAGTTATTTTCCAATCTTTTGCAAATGGAGAAAGGAGAAGGGGAAATAAAACATCTCTTATTTGCTCATGTTTGGATTTTTAATATTTTTTTCCCTTGATAGTTTCTCCTTTGAGCAGTAGCAGTGTCGATTCCCCAAGGGCAGAATTCAGGTCTCAGAAATATGTACACAGCATACAAATTTTGCATAATGCTCTTCCTAATAGTTTGTTAAACTCTGAGGAATATTATCTATGGAAATACATGTATGCATTTCATAAGCCCAAAGCCAGGTAAGGATGCCATCTGCATTGAGCCACAACAACCATTTATTTTCTTTTTAGAAAATGCTCATAGTTTATACAAATAGCTAAGTTTGAATGGCTCCTGACAAGATGAATACAATATCCATCAAGATGCAGACTTCTCTGTGCAGTCCACAGAAAAATTATTCAAGGTCCATATACATAGTAGTGTCCACAGGCTGCAATTTTGTGAAATATTTCAGAAATTATTGGGCAGACCTGACCACAGACTTTCAGCTTGCTACCAAGCTGAACAAAACCCTTTTTTGTGCAACTGTCCACCAGCCTGCCTTGACCCCAAGTCTATTCCCAGTGTCACTGAAGGGCAGCTCTTCCATAACCTGTGAAGCTGCGGATCATTTTGCCAATGAGTAAGGATGGTTGTGCTGAATTTCACAGAATCACAGAATCACAGAATGTTATGAGTTGGAAGGGACCCACAAGGATCATCTAGTCCAACTCACCATCTAACACCCGTAAGGAGACCGAGAGCACATCGCAGAGCATAACACCAACCTGGATCCCTCACAGTCTAGCAGGCCACTCCGAGCCGGAAGGGGCCCAACGTCATCCAGCCCTACACCTCCCTGCTAGACCATGTCACTAAGCTCCTCGTCCAGTCTTCTCTTAAACACCTCCAGGGATGGTGACTCCACCACCTCCCTGGGCAGCCCATTCCAATATGCAATTACTCTCTCTGTGAAAAACCGCTTCCTAACGTTAAGATTGAACCTCCCCTGGCGTAGCTTGAGGCCGTGCCCTCTCGTTCTGGTGTCGTCAGCCTGGAAGAAGAGGTCCACACCCATCTGGCTGCAACCTCCCCGCAGGTAGTTGTAAACAGCAATGAGGTCCCCTCTGAGCCTCCTCTTCTCCAAACTGAACAGTCCCAGTTCCTGTAGTCGCTCCTCATAGGGCCTACCCTCCAGTCCATTCACCATCCTCGTTGCCCTTCTCTGGACCCTCTCAAGCAGCTCAACATCCCTCTTAAACTGGGGAGCCCAGAACTGCACACAGTACTCGAGATGAGGTCTGACCAGCGCTGTGTACAGGGGAAGGACAACCTCCCTGGACCTACTGACCACACTGTTCCTGATGCAGGCCAGGAAGTGTGACATTGGGTATAAGAACAGAGTCATCACCACAGTGGTCACAAAACTCCCAACAACAAAGGACTTCTAAGCACTCCCGATTATTGATTAATCTGCAGAGGCACAGGTGATAGCTGATTGAGGTAATGAAATTTAACCCAGCAGATTTTTCTTAGTACATGCCAGTGTTGCATTGTCCAGAGTGAAGAGGATTTAATGGGAAGACTGATACTAAATCTGAAGGTCTGCAGTAGCGAAAAGTGCCCTGCTGACAGGGATTTCACCTGCATGTATTGTTCTCAATTTTCAAAATAACCTGCAAGTTTTCTAGGCCAATAGCTTCCATCAGATAAAATACAAACATTAAGCAAAACAACAACATCCACACATTGGTACGATTCCAGCTTACCTTTGAATAATATTTCAAACCTAAATGCTTTGTTCTATAAAACTGTCTCAACAACCATCCCAAGGCCTGCATACCTTTTTTTTCACATGTACATCTAAAAAGCATTAAACTCTACTTCTAAATCTTTCCCCTTTTATTTATTAGTTTAGCTTGCATTCACAGCATGCAGATGAGCAAAATGATCCTTTAATTAAACAAATATTACTCTACTATTTTCTAAGGGAGATTTTATATAGTTGAAACACTTTACTGAAATTATTTAATGGGTATTGTGTATCATTAGAATGTTAGAATGCCCATATTACAGTGATCCACTGCATAGTCGCGATCCATAATTTGCGATATCCCATACTCGCTGTTGATTTTCCAGCGAGTTGTGGGAGCTGGTGCATGCGCAGAACCTACCGCAACCTCAGTCTGCTGGGCTCCCGGCCTCGGCACTCAACCCCCTGCCCCGCCCCAGTCCCGGGGCTCCCTCGCCTCCCTATCCTGTGCCGGTCCTGGCCCCGACAGTCCCTTGCCACACCGATCCCGGCCCTGGCACTCCCTCGCCACGCCAGCACCAGCCCCGGTGCTCACCCGCCTTGGCAGAGCACAACCAGACATCTGAAACAAGCCCCGCTCTCAGGACCATCCTCCAGACCTTATTGGGGGAAGGGGCGTGGCTACGGGCGTGACGTACTTGACTACATAGTGGGGTCGCTGTCTTGACGGATTCCAAGACTCGTGTGAACAGGGCCAGACCCAACTGCCCGCAAGTAACGGGGGGATCACGGTATCATCTTTTACAAGTCATTAGCTAGAGAGAGCAACACACACGTGTCAATGCCTTTGGCTTCACTCACCTGCAGAAACAGTTTCTATGAAATACATCTCTAAAAGCATTTTCTTATTGTAAAGGGGGACTCATTTTCAAAGCACCCACTCAGAGCCAGAACTAAGAATTTTAATGAAGCATTTCTCTATGCAACACTGTCTCAGAGGGACCTCAATCCCACCTCACACAGAAACAAAGTTCACAGCATGAATTAGCATTACATAGCTGAAACAAAAGCACAATGCCACTAACAGCAGTGCAAGTTCAAAATAGCCATTAATTCTGTAATTCTATGCCTCAGTATTTGAAAATAGCATACATACTCAGAGAACTAATCTTTTTTGAATGCCTTCCTCATTCTTTAGCCCTTATGTATAACCTGGACACAAAATATTTTTAATTTTATTAACATATGATATGCAAACTAGACAGAGATAGATACGATGGGTATGGAGCACAATAATTAATCACCTGAGAAAAGTGCAAAATCTATCACCAGGTACTATAAATACCAATGGGATTTTTTTTTTAATTAACCATTTTCAGATGAAGTGTAGACAGTGATTGCCAGAGCTATGGCTTCAACTGAGATGTGGCAGAAAGTGATTATGGCTATCAACACAGAGTGATCAGAATAGCATGTTCCCACATGTACTTTCCAATTCAAAGAAGCACTTGACGTTTTAATGGAAATTTGGTTGAAGCACACGACCACACATGCTAAAATACTATGAAAGATTATATTGCTGATTAAAGACCAGAAACTCTAGACAAAAGAGATCATAGCTATTTTATATTGGGTTTATGAAAATAGCCTCACTGAAAGAGTTATTGGAGCCAGGCACACATAGCATAACAGGATCAACTGAGGAACAAAGGATGTGGTGCTGTCAAAACATGCTAGGCTGAGCCATCATGCTAAGAAGACATATGATCTAAACTCATGTGCTAAATAAAGTAAGCATTCATTACGTATTTTCTAGACATGCTATCTTCCTTTCCCTCAATTTTACATATAGTGCTGTCACAGGAAGAAATTGGCCAAGTCACATGGTTTAAAAGAAATCAGAGTTGAAGTGGTTTATTGATTTATTAATGGTACATAATTAACTGGCAATCAGTGGGCTATACATTCAGGATCAATAGCAACAAAAGAACAGATAAACCAAAATACCAGGCACTTACAACATGATAACAACTGCTCGCAATTTTCTAAATAGCCTTCCACCACTAGATCCCCAAAATTTCAGATGCCCATGAACACATTCACAGTTACCTGCACACACATCCTACACACAGGAAGAGTACAAGGGTCTCCCTTTTCAGGGGCAAGAGTTCCCATTTACAAGCATCTGCTTTGAGAGATGTGGGAGTTCCAACTGCATGCAAACCTGTCTCTAGGTAACTGCCTAGTTACTACTTAAAATAGCTAATATTGCTGTTAAGCAAACTTCATTCGTTTTAATTTCTGCCTTAGCACTACCAGGTTTTGGGCAAACATCATCTAAAGCAGTGTTGTGTATTCCATTCACACATGCTGTTTACTCTTACATTCCTCTTGCAGTTATCCAGGCCATGTTACTAAGGGAAAGATTTATGTTGACACCCCTCTAATTATCAACAGATGATTATACAAAATAAAAGTATTCATGCTGGGCATAGGACAAGAGATGTGATCAGTGAGTGGAAGTTAAATGGTTGAGTTCAGCCAGACTGCAGCAAAGTTTATGGCTAGATCAATTAGCAACCTTAAACAAATTAGGAAGAATTAGTATGAAAACACTCCTGAGCAGAAGGACCTGGGGATGTTGGTGGACAAGAAGCTCAACATGACCTGGCAGTGTGCACTTACAGCCCAGAAAGCCAAAAGTGTCCTGGGCTGCATCAAAACCAGCGTGGGCAGCAGGGCAAGGGAGGGGATCCCCATCTCTTCTCTGGTTTCATGAGATCCCACCTGGAGTACGTGTCCAGCTCCAAGGGCCTCCAACACGAGAAGACCATGGATCTGTTAGAACAAGTCCCACAGGAGGTCACAAAGGTGATGAGGTGACAAGAGCACCTGTCCTATGAAGGTGGGCTGAGAGAGTTGGGCTTGTTCAGCCTTAGGAAGAGAAGGTTCTTGGGAGACCTTGTAACACATTTTAGTATGTAAAGGGGGCTTACAGGAAAGGTGGAGAGGAACCTTATAACAAGGTTACAGGACAAAGGGGAATGGCTTCCAGCTGAAAGGGGGCAGGTTTAGATCAGATATTCTGGAGAAATTCTCTACTGTGATGGTGGTGAGGTACTGGAACAGGTTGACTAAAGAAGCTGTGGCTGCCCCATCTCAGGAAATGTCCAAGGTCAGGCTAGATAGGGCTTTAAGCAAACAGTCTAGTGGAAAGCGTCCCTGCCCATGGCAGGGAGGTTGTAGCTAGATGATCTTTAAGATCCCTCTCATCCTATTCTATGGTTCTATGCATTCTCAACTCCAAGAGATGTTTTCGTGGAAACTCACTCTCATGTAATGTACCCATAATCCTCAGGGATCAAAAAAATGTCATTTGTACATGCTCACTGTTTCAGCCTCATTCTCCCTGATCTCCATTTCCCAATTGGTGAAATATCACTTTTCCCCAGTGAGCAAACTAATTATTCATGTTGAAAAAGCGTAAGTGGTACTGTAGTGACTGACATTGAAAGACATAACTGTAAAATAGTAATTACATAGTTATCACAGGGTTTGGGTATGGTGTGCAGCATACACAGACTGATGAAAATAAAAATAAATATTGTTATAAAATAAGGCACCCTCAGAAGCCTATATTCAAACAGCTGTTTAAAGGTGGATATGTATAGGTTAGGTGCCCATGAATGAGAACTCCTGGGGATCCAGTCCACTGGTTCTCAGCCTCTTCCAGGTATGAAGCCACAGGACAGAAAACTGCAATTCTCTCTCCCACTTATGCTCAAAATAAGTCAATTCTGAATGTTAGATAATAAATACCACTTGTGACATCATCCTAAAGGGTAAGAAGCGATTTATATTTATATGAATAGACGTGGAGTACAAATATGACCTATGGGAATATGTTAAATGTCTTCATGTGAAAATCAGAAGTCCAATACGAACAGAAAAAATTGTCTCTCTGAAAGATATTTTCTTGCATCCCAACCAGAATCAACATACACATCTGCTAACATTTGTGTTGAGTAACTAGATTCACACACCTGATCATCTTTCAAAAGGGCAAATGCCTCGGTTTCATCAACAATATACAAATACTTCAATGAAAAAAATTTAATTTAAATTTAAGGATATAGATCTACTAAACTGGTTTGGAAGCCAGCAATATAAAAATTTGATTTCTAGAAGTCTCTATGGTTTTGAAACAAAGAAATATCATTGTTATTACCTATTTAATTTAAATAGACTTTGCGGCTTTATTCGTGTTGGCAGGGAAATGGATTCAGACCATGGTGAATGCCTAGAAAGTAAACATCTCCAAGGAAAAAAGCAGGTCACCAGTGCATAAAGTGGATTTGGGAACTGTTTAACTATGTTTCGTCTCGATACTCATTACAGCAAAGCACCCAGGGCATCTATTTGACTTCACATTGTTTATTGCAATTTCCTCTCCTGAGAGGTTTAGACCTTGACAACTAAAACTTACAGCAAACCAAAGTTACCTCAAACCAAACTCCCTCACAAAAGATCAGTGTCCACATTCAGTGTGACTGTGGGATCCAAGTAAGTCTCATAGTCCTCAGTCCTAAAATGCTTCTGGGTTTTGGCCTTGACACTAAGCAGTCACTATAGCACAGCAAGCAGAGATTGGCTTTTTAGGTAATTTGATAAAGATTCTGCTCACCCCAAACTATATCAGCAAGGAGAAAGCACGGAGAACACATCATTGACTGTTATGACATTGTACGGGGGTTGGAAGTAGAATAATTCTGGAAATTCTACATTTTCAAGCTCGGCAGCAGAGTATTGTATTTTTTCTCCTTTTTTTCAGGTTTTTTTTTCTTTTTAAATGAGTTTGACCTTAATTATCAGAATAAAGCTCTGGTAATTGGGAGATCTCTGATGATCAAAAGAATTATCCTAAATTTAAATCCCTCTTAATGAAAGGCATTGTAGCTGAAAGAAAAGTGTCAGAAACTACTCAAAACACTACTCAAACTCTTTTTTCCCCTGTATATTCCTCAACTCACTCAGGAAAGATTAACTACATTGTCAGTGAATGAATTGCTTCACCTTCCAATAGACAGTGTTGAGCAACTGTTAATTTCCAGTGGTTAAAGAGTTTCATAAACTAGAAAATAAGCAAGTATACAGGGCTTTGTAATCACTGTTTCTCTCCAATGATAAGAGAGGATGAGAAAAAAGAACAGGAAGATTAACACAACAAAAACAAAGAGTAAGGAATGGTGTGCGCAGACACTTATCACACCAGCTTAACTACCTGGAAAAAGGCCAACTGAGGCATCACAAAAAGAATGAAAAATATAGCTTCAGTGATATGAAAATTTTTCTAAGGTAAGAAAGGCAGAAGTTGGTCTTTTCTCTCTGGCCATTGGAGACAGAACAAGAGGTCATGATCTTAAGCTCCAACAAGGGAGGTTTAGACCTGACATTAGGAAAAAGTTTTTCACTGAAGGAGTGATCCGGCACTGGAACGGGTTGCCCACGGTGGTGGCTGAATTGCCATCCCTGGAGGCGTTTAAGGGTAAACTGGATGAGATACTGAGGATCATGATATATATGTTATAGCTGCTAGGTTTAGTTGGATTATAGGTTGGACTTGATGATATTCAAGGTCTTTTCCAACCTTATCGACACTGTGATACTGTGATAGAACACTGAAGTAGTAAGAGGAAACAGCTGAGAATAAGTTTTGGTTTTTGACCTTGGTTTTTCTTGCCCGTGAAGTTACATCTTGCTTATGAATTTACTGATAGTAAACTGGTCTCATACTACTGAGATTTTATTCCACACACACACCTGCAAATAATCTGTGTTTTCTACAATCCTGGATATGAATGTTCACCTGAACTAATTCTCCTGATGCCCTCTGACTATTCCTTGAATTGTTTTTTTGAAGACTGTATTCAGGCTGGGGGCTTCTAAGCTGTTAATGGTTTAATGGAGCAGCTGGGATAACACATCTGTCATTTCTCCAACCAATCAGAGCTGACAACATTGGAAAGGCAATCCTCTGCAGCCTTTTATCTGCAGAGCATTTCCACAGGGGGAAGAAAGAGGAAATGTGAGCAGGACTGACCAGGATATGCCCCCAAAACTATAAATCTGTGCTAAGATTGAGGATGAAAATAAGGATGCTTTTACAGATCCCTCAGTAAAATGCTCAGGAAAACTCCTGGTTTTTTTGAAACTATGGATGTACAGCCATGGACATCCAACACTAAGAATTCATCAAGAATTTAGCATACACCTAAATACTGTTGTTGACTATTTAATAGATTTCTATAATTTTCCTTTCATTCTCCTCTAATTCAAATAAGATACTAAACCCCATATATTTTTAATCTCTCATAACAACATAAAAAACTCTACTTTTAAGACAAGGGTAAAATGCAGTGTTTACTTTCTTTCTTGCAGCAGTTAAATTTTCCATTCCACAACTTAAAGTCAAGTTGGGATATATCTTCCAGCAGATTTGAAGTCATCAGCAGCAAAGTAAGATACCTTTTGAATCATGAATGTAATTTGACTGTTGGCATTAAAAGGATGTTGGGATAAAAGTGCCATATTTTATACTTAAAAAGTAGTAATTAATTCCGCATAAAGCCAACAGATTACTAGTGATATAGCACTCTTCTCCTATTTTCTTCAAAATCTTTATGGTAAGTGAACAGGCTGTTTTCATTCATTAGTTGCAAATATTTTCATGTAACTACACAGTGTTAGTCAAACTGCCAACAACTGACTCTATGGCCAGCAAATTGTGACACCTCCTATTCAAAGAAAATAATTAAAAAAAAGGAAACCTCTAACCACTGATTATGTCTGACTGGGATGCCTCTTTCCAAACATGTCTTAGCTCTAGATGTAAAAGTGTTTGAATCTTCTGAAGGAGGAAAAAGAAAGCCACCCCAAGACTCAATTTTTTCGTGAGTGTACATTAAATACCATCAGCAGAAAGAAGGAAATTGATTCGTGTTGGAATTTTGCCACTTAACAATTCTGGCAAAGATTTGCTCTAATGCCCTGCATTTCTTGTGCGCTGTACAGAGAACACATCAGGCATGGTATAGGAATCCTCGTGATCTACATGTATAGAAGAAGCTCTATACAAAGTATTAGACTTCAAAAGAAGTGGCTGCAGCAGAATACAAGTAAATACATTGTAAAGATAAAGTCAAACCTAACTCATCTAAAAAGTGCCTACTTTTGGTCCAAATTTCTGACTTGTAGGTTCATTAGAAAAAGAATCATAAAGCTTTCCTCATACCTTGACAGTCCAATTAACAGTCTGGTTGAAAAATGGAGAACACCAGACAGTGGAACTTCTTGAATTTTTTAGGATGCTAAGTAATGCAACAGGTCACGAGCTTGAGCTGACCTATGAGACCCACCATGAGACCACCCATCTGGCCATATAATTCATAAAACTATTTATTTTTATATTCATGTGATACATATATTCCTGTGTAAAAAGAAGAGACATACACTGGAAAAATAATTAACTCAGCTCAAAAACCAAAGGGCAACCAAAGAGAAAGACTCAAAGCTGGCAGCTTTTGTTCCAGCTTTCTGAAGTTTTGCTACTACATCTAGAACACAGGACATTTTCAATATTTAGCATGGTGTAACATTGCAGGAAACTGTTCCCCTTCAGTTGGCTGAAACACTGAACTTGCCATGAGTTTAACACATTTCCTTCGAGTCAGCTCAAAAGCAAAAAAGCACAAGTGAAATAAGAAAAGACGTAGGTTACAGCAGAGAGGAGATAAAATTATAATAATTAATTCAAACTGGTAAATTCATATGTGATTTTCTAAATAGTGTTTTCACTGTAGGGCTAACTTCAGAGCAATATCCAGTTAGTCAAAGTGTCCACAATGCACATCTACACTCAGCTCATATTCACTGCAGTGCTGCCCCCGCTGGCTAACATGCAAAACTTCCATGCCCCATCAGTTCAGTTAACTTCATTAAAATGTTCTAGAATCAGTTTCTGACCACTGTGGTTCTCTGAGCTGAATTTTAGTTTGTCACCGACAATTATGATGTTTTTCAGAAGAGGGTATTGGCACAAACATTCCTTTGAGAGGAGGATGGGCAAAGGCCGGACACAAGAAGTACTTGGCAAAGAACACTCCAGGTCCTCTCTGGGGATGAGATAAATGTTTTCTGCTAAGTATAACCCATGATTTGATGGAGTGGACCTTCTACATTAACCTTCTAGAGAAGGATAACATCCTGCAAAGCCTGGAAGATTTGGAGAATTACTACAAATACCCAATGTCTGTAGTGGATTGAGAACTTCTGTGTGAGCAAAGAGTTACATATGAGGAAACTGTCTCTGCTGCTTGGTGACAGAATTACAGATGAACACAAGCAGGTCATACATTATTACTAACATTAATTCATTATTACTATATTCTTATTTGGAACTTAGCTACCTCAGATTTCTACAGCTCAGTAGATCCTCGTTTTAGTAAAGACAGCTCTTTGCATGGCACTCTGCTGGTAAATGTCTCCTCCCAGTTCGGTGATACACACCCACCTAATTCCCAGTTACTGTCCTCACTGAGTTCTCATGGAAACCCAGCATCAAACTTTCCATCACCTGGTATATTACCAAAACTGTCTGCAATGCAACAATTCGAGATGTGGGATATACACTGGGGACACAAATGTGCAGACTCACTACTTGTTGTTCCTTGCAATCTAATCCATTTACCTGCACTGTGAACACTGGCCTGCGTCACCCCTGCAACATTAAACATTAAATTTTAAAACCTTCAAACTCAATAGAGAGGTTTTCATATCCAGACAATGCACATTCTTGGCCATCCAGTGAATACAGGTCCACATTAACCTTACAATGCTGTTGCAGTGACACCTTGGATCAATTAGGTTACTTTAATTTAAAAAGTAAAAGTGCTTTTTCCATAGGATAAGGGCCGGTATAGCCATAGTTGTCAGTTCTGCACTCTCAGAAATATTTACAGTCTTGTTTTGTTTCTGTTAAAGTCAAGGCACCAACAACACTTGCATCAACTAAAAATGCTATGACAAAAATGTCTGAAGCCTTTGAAACAGATCAAAAGTACAGTGATTTGTTTGATCTAATTTGCTTTAAAAGTGAATACTGAAATATTTAACATGCTTAGCTCTCACATAAGAAAATTACTGAACAATTTCACTCCTTCCCACAAACCTGCAGTCTCTCTCTCTGCGGATTTTTTCCTGTAAAAGCATTCCTTCTAGATCTAAATACGATAATCAACAGGAAGAAACAAAATTACGATTGTGCAGCCATATTCCATTTCACAGTAGCTGAATTCACTTAACCTCATGATCAAGATGTACTGTACATCTCACTATTTGCTCTCATGTTTGTAGGAAATTAATATTCTAGCTAGGTGCACTCAGTGTGTGACTGAATTCATAAACGATGTTATCAACAATAAAATAAATAAATCATGTTTCATACTAAGGCACCATGGCTTTTTTTAGATGAAAATTATCCTTGAAAACAGACATAAAACATAATCAAATAGACCAAGAAAAGAATGAAAGAAAATCTCAGAAGGGTTTAAGTATTTGAGATAAAAGACATATGAAACAACTTTGGATGTAGGAGGAAAAAAAACCACTTGAAAAAGAATAGAGAGAAATATTGAACAGGAGCAATATTTCTGTGCTTTAGAGTCTGTGTTTCTTCCTTCCAGTGATCCCAGTGAAACCAGTAAGGATTTATACAAATATGTACTGGAAAAGCAACAGCAAAATATACAATAAATACAGGTGTCAAAGGATAAACCCAAAGACCGCAACTATACTCACTGCGTGAAGAGGTATTTCATGCCTTCCTATTATAGCTAGGCATTAAAAACTTTAATATTTTATACAGGTATTTTATGAAATTCCATCAACAGTAAAGCAAGCACTACAATGGGGAGCATAAACTCTTCCAACTAAAAGTTCACCAATAGGAAAATCTTTTCATAAACCACCACCACCACTAGTATTACATACTGGAGTACCACTATATTACTATATTCTTTGAAAACCTTTCTCACAGTGTAAGTCCCTTCACTATTTGTATCTCACACATGGAATATGCAGTCACCGAGTTCCCATTTCACTGGAATAAAAATTTAGTTTATGAAATTCTTCTCAGTCACTAATGGGGTTCTGCAGGGCTCTATTTTAAGGCCAGTGCTCTTAAACATTTTCATAAATGATTTGTATGTAAAACTTGAAGGTATACTAATATAACAAAAAATCAGCCCTACATCTCAGACTCTGCCATATAAAAGCATTGTCACCATATTTTCTTAGTGGCCCTAGCTGCCCGCCTCACAGCACCCAAGTTCAACTCTAAACCAATTCCTGTAGGTGTGCAACTGCTCTGTGCATGTGTGAGAGGAGATATTTTTACAGGTGTCAAAAGTGTCCCTCAGTTCTCCTAGGGCTGAGACCACTAGCGGTGTCACTTCCATGTTGATGAAAGGAATATCTGGACAGGTCAAGGGAAAACTTTAGTCAAAATGACAAGTTTTACGACATCATCCATGAAGTGGATTCAGAACTTCTCAAAGGTACAGAAAAGTATTACTTTACTTCACTACCTTCTGAAATAATTTTGTTAATCTCAGAGTCAATTATCCAAGTGAGAATTGCTGGACAGCTTGATGGGAAGTTGAGCACCCAGAACCTGGATAGTGCCTAGTGCCTCAAATGATGCCCTGCCTGTGCTTTCAGCCTTAGTTTGACACCCTGTCCCTCTATTCCCTGTACTGGAAGGTTTTGGCCTTGGGGCAGAGCAGCATCCCAATACCAAACTGATTTGGAGATTTAGAAAACTACAAATTTTAGTGAGTTACGTAAGGGCATAGAGATCTAGGGATTTTAGTGGATTAGTGAAAATTTAGTGATTTTTTAGTGAATTTTAGAAGGATTAGTAGATTTCAAAATCATACAAGAGGCCTGAGAATTAAGGTTGAATATTAAGGGTGAAAAACTCTGTTCTTCAGTCCTTGAAGGTAAACAAAAGTCAATGTTAGCCATAAGAAGGCGAAAAGAATGAGCAACATTGGACCTAATTGATTGAAGGACTTCTGGCAAAGTGCTCATTTTGGACAATGTTGAAAGGATGAATATTCACTGGGTGATTTGCATATGCATGTGACAAGGGGTTAAAGATTGGTGGCAAATCTGGGCAGTTGTCTTTTGGCACCTGACAGGGCAGAGGGCACTGCTGTGCCTCTTTCCTTGGCTCTTGGGCCAAAAATAAACTTTTTTCTTCTTGCAAGCAGTTACCATGAGTCCTCCAGCTCATTTTCCTTAAATCAAAATGATTCTCTTTGTATGAATAAAGCTTTAGAAATTCACAAAGTACATGTCTGGGGAGTACCTGGATCATCACATCTCTCAGGGCACTTCACAGGTTGTTCTGAGTTGGAAGGGACCCACAGGATCATCTCATCCAACTCCCAAGTGAGTGCCCACCCTGGGTTCGAACCTGTAACCCTGGAGCCACGGGCACCACGCTCCATCCATCTGAGCCTTCCATCATCTAGACCATGTCAGAGTTCTTCATCCAGTCTTTTCTTAAACACCTCCAGGGATGGCGACGCCACCACCTCCCTGGGCAGATCTTTCCACAGAGATCACTCTCTCTGTGGAAAAACCTCTTCCTAACATCCAGTCTAAACCTCCCCTGGCACAGCTTGAGGCCATGTCCTCTTGTTCTGGTGCTGGCAACGTGAGAGAAGAGATTTACACTCACCTGACTGCAACCTCCCTTCAGGTTGTTGTAAATAGCAATGAGGTCACCTCTGAGCCTCCTCTTCTCCAGGCTGAGCAGTCCCAGTTCATTTCACATGCTTTGGGTCTAGTTTTAAATATTTTAGACAAATGTACTAGCAACAGTAGGCAAAAAAATGGAAAATCAAAGTTGAAGCTAAATCATCCTTTTTCAAAAGAAGCATGAATTAATCCCATAATCAATAGGCACTTAGGCAGCAATACTTTTCTACATGTTTGTGCCAGAAAGTTATGGAGAACAGGAGGACTGTACAGGACTAGAAACTGAAAACACAGACTAAAGACAGGCTGCACTCAGACTGGGTTATCCGCCATACTTTTCAGCTTGGCACAGGAAAAATTAACAGAAGTGTCTTAATTGGCTAAACCACATCTGTCTAACATTTTGACAGAATTAAAGAGAACTCTGTTACTGTCACTGAGGCATGTTAATAGAGATCTCATAACCTGCATGATTATAAGCCAATCATTTTCATATACATTTCTATGAGAAGTAACATTCTCATAAGTCTAAAACTCTAAGGTCTGGAATGACATAGCACTTTTCTGAGTGAGTTATAGCCAACAGCTCCACTGGTTTCACTAGGGTGCTCCTAGCGAGTTAGGATGACAGAATAGTACCCCACAGATATCCATAAATACTCTTGCATATGATAAACAAACAAACAACAAAAAAAAAAGAACAAGTTCTTTCTGATTTACCCCTTCCAATGCATATTTGCCTTGTAAAATGTCAGGGCCAAGCTTCGCCAAACGGGCACATTTATATAGCACCATGCAGAGATATTAGCTGCGGTCTCAGAGAGAATATAACCTCATTACAGCAACGCTGTGCATGAGCTAATTAGACCTGCCTCTCAAGCAAAGCTAATTATTCCCAGTACAGCACCATACTGATACCGCTTGCTTCTTCTCAGTTCTGGAGCTAGATTATTCAACAGTAGCTCAGGGATTTATACCCCACACTGTATTCAAAATTATAAACAAAATCATGAGAAATTGATGTATCCTTCTGAGATAGCAGCATGATGCACTGCACTTCTCAATTCATCTATCAAGGACATCAAAATGAAGGATTGACATGTCTGTGCACTAAGATCTGTACTTAACTGGGAAATTCCACCACTAGACCAACAATTGTAGTACAGAAAAGAGTTGGTCTGAGGGGAACAAATATCCCAGGACTGGAGTCCAGAGTGGTAACAATCATCTCACTAGGCACATACCTCACTCTGTAGTCCTTAAGAAACAAACAAAAAAAAAGGTAATTAAAGGCTAGAGCAAAGATCCAGATGCCTGCTGTTTTTCTTAGAAGACCAGCTTTGACTCAAAGTCAGTGTAAAACAAAGTTTCTTATTCTGCTTGCAAGACAAGTCTAAACAATCCAAAAGGGCACATCAGAATTCCTGTGCCATGATGGAGCAATCAAGCAGTTACCTGAACAACTTGAGATGTCTCACCACAAATTTCAAGGCTTAGAGTCTGCCTTTGCTGTTTCAGATGCTAAAGCTGACAGCGAATCTGCGTCAACCAGAGATCTTGCAGAGCCCAAAGTAAAAAGACAGGACCTGGGACAGGAGGCAGCTGCCCTGGAAGCACAACTAAGTCCCAAGTCTGGGTGCAGAGGCAGATGAGACTCGTCCATCAGGTGGACCATAAAGGGAACTGCATTGACTAGGGAAGAAGGAGCTGTCTGAAACAGTATAAAAGATAATCCTTTGTCTTTACAGAAAATCACAATATTCTGAGTTGGAAGGGACCCACAAGGATCATTGAGTCCAACTCCTAGGTGAATGTCCATACAGGGATTGAACCCATAACCCTGGTGTTATTAGCATCATGCTTTAACCACCTGAGCTAAGCTCAGCAGTGGCAGCATCATATCCCATGAGGTTAACTCGAGGCGGAATTATTTCTAGTTGAAAACTTGACATAAAATATACATAGAGAAACCAGTAAAATTGTTGGGCATAAAGTTGCCAAGAGGCTTTATATTTATTCCGTGCAAAAGTTCTCCTTGTACCTTAATTCAGCTAACTTCATGAGGGGGAAAACGTTTTTGAAATGAAAGGATGAGATCTGTTGCATCACCACAGAACTGACCACATCTTGTTCTGACACATCTTTGAGAAGCAGATCCAGGTACAAGAATAAAGACTTAATAAACTCCTCCAGGGTCTGGGCCCTGCATTGCTGAAACACTCTTATGTGTTAAGACTGAATTGCCAACAACCTTCCATCAAAGATGGTGGGTTTGTTCAGTTCTTGTTGTGATGCCAGGTAACAATAAGTTCAGTTTCCAAAAGAAAATCTAATAAGAAATGTGAAATAAGGGAAAGGTGAGTCCTGTATCAAGATTTGAAAGTATAAATAATACCCAAAAAAGCAAATAACGAAAAAAAGAAAAGAAACAGGGTTGCAATCCCAGTCTAGTCCTTAAAGTTCCAATAGAATTAAACAACAAGTTTTGATGAATGGAGCACCAGAACAAGGCAGAAAGGCATCATCAAGTTAAAATCAATTTACCTTTGTTGTTATTTGACTGTAAATGAACACCTCTTCTGTAATAGCAGAAGCAAAGAGTTCATTTGGGGTTTTACTTCATACTTGCCTTATATAAAAGATACTGGTCTGAAATTTGAAATCTTGGCTAATACGCCAATAAAACAAGTCACAAGATTATGGGAATTAGTAATTTATTCCCACATTTTCCTGCTGATCAATTCATCCATTGAAAATAATTTTTAATATGTTTTTAATTTTAAACCATGAATGGAAAAAGGCATTGGTAGGAAGTTTAAGTTGTTCAATGAGAGAGATAGGTAATGTTCTATACCTAATACAGCATTTCGACTCCAGCAGAAGAGTGGGAAGTGCCATTGAGCATCACACTAGGGGTTGGATTATTGCAGATTTACACGCACAGAGGCATAAAAATCAGCAAGAGCATAAAACTTCAGACATTAGAAAACACTGATTTAGGGAACTAAAAGAGAACTTGCTCAAAAATAAATAATAAAGAACATTTTAAAATCCCAGTCTATGCAAAGAAAAATACTGCTAACAACTGAACCTTCCATCTTTAATATGCATTCCCATTTACCACTTCATTTTCACAAATGTTGATCACTATTCTGTACCAGTTGGCAAAGTGAAAGTGTTTTGTAGCTTCAAGTTTATCCCGCCCAACCTCCGCACTTGTATACTGAACATGCTAGTGCCTGATTGCTCCTGACAGATATCCTATAGCTTGCAGGAGCTGGTGATGTGCCAAGAACTCAGTGACACGGTGACAAATCGCTGTCTCGATTCCTGACGAAATACTCCCTCTGCTGTACAATACACACTGTTACATAAAGCCCAATGCACAGCTATACATATTTAAACTATGAACAGGTCACAGGTATAGATAGGACTCAAACCAGAGAAACAAATCACTCTTCCAGAACAGTCCTGTTGAAAATAAGGTTTTTATACACCAAAATAAAGTTACCTGTGACTTAGTTCAAACTAATAAGATGAATATACTACAGTATAAACTATATATGTGCTTAGACCTCAAAGGCTACAATATTTCTAAATTACTTAGTTTTGTAGTGAATGTTAGAAAATAAAAGGCCAGATTCTCAGCAACAACAAATTTACACAGGTCAAAAGACAAATACCTAGATACAGGAAATGCAGAATGAAGCAATAAATTTAGCTATAGTTTAGGTTTGGTTTGTTTGCATTTTACTGCTTATAATATATACTCAGAATTTCCCTTGGCTCAAAATTGCTCTGTCTCCGTAGTTTTACTGTGCCTTTATAGAAAATAATAAGGTGGTTAATAAGACTGGAAAGCTTAACATTAGTCATGGGTGGAAAAAAAGGTTTTGAGTTAAATTCCCCATTCAGAAATTATATAATATAAAATGACTTGGGAAACCCAAACCGTTCAGGACACCACACCTGGATCAAACTGAATCTGATGCGTCAAGTGCACCAGAATAAAGATCTGTCCACGCCAGGTAAAATCAGACCAACCTATGGAACTCCTGGAGCAGCATCCATGTGCCATCCATTGTGCAGAGTGTCTGCACCAAGGAACATGGAATGATCTCTCCAAGTTAATATCACAAACATGCTTTAATATTTAGCATGCAAAACCTCTCCCTCTCCCCCAGAGAGCTTAAAACTTCTCCTGGGAGATCACCACAGTGCATGCATAGGCACAGAACAAAACATCTATTTAACAGAGGTATATAATTTTTTCATTTGAATAAATTAAAATTAGTTTTTAAGGATAGAGATTACATTTGGGGTTTTTTTTTTGTCATTCAGACAGTTCACAGTGCCTTACAAAAACACTTTCTCTCTGCTCCAGACTATCATACAACTTCAACTCATGGCAATACATTAAAGAAAACAGTAACTGAGAAAAAAAAATTATCTGCATCTCATGTTTTCATTATGTACGTTTTGCTTATTCCACAGAGGTGTTAAGAAATCCAAGTCCCGAGGCCTAATTTAAGACACATTGTCATTAAAAATTCAATTTTTAATCTCACTGTCATGAAGAAAACTTATAGAAATTAGCCATTCCAGAGCAGAAAGATTAAAATACTGTAAAAAAAAGAATGCTGGCTTATCTGGGAATATAAAACCAAAGAGAATTTATTTCCAGAAGTTCCATTAAAATGATTCTTTTAAAAGTAAAAGCTAAAGAGGAAATACTTTTAACCATATTAAGTAGTACCCAGTAAGCTGCATAAGTTGGAGGGGGGGGGGAATTTTAATATTAAGGGTTGATGTAGCTCCTTTTTATATTTCAGAAATACAAGAATATAGAATTATAAAGCTTGCCGAGATGAGCCCTTTGCAGTGTATCAGGACTGCCACGGGATGGCAGAAAGAACACCCGAGACTCCATTGCCCAGGCGAATTCCCAGGATGCTGCTGAAAACTCACAGCCAGCTGAATCCTCTGCTGCACTTGCAGAACAATTGCCAATTCCATGCAGGGTCTCACTGGCAGAAACTTTACACAACATTGTGAAAAGCCTTAAATTCTGAAATAACATCGAAATGAGTAGTACTAAAACTGCTCACAATTTTTACAGAGTTACAAAAAAATAGGTGCTGTTTATACCCTGTTGGAAAAAAACAAATCATCTGAATTCTTAAATATTGCCAGTCAGTTGATGTCAAGTGGGACGGTCTTACAGCAAAATTGCACTATTTGTCCTCGAAGCACACAATGCCACAGATGGAAAACCCTGTCAGATAGGTCTTCAGGCCTCCTGTTCAAGGAATATGTTGTCTGTACACACAGCAGCAGAAAAGCAGGAACACTATAGGGAACAAACCTATGGCACAACCACATTAAAGATTTCTTCTTGCCATCTCAGAAAGCATTTTAATTTTCCTTTTCTCTTCAAGCTGTTTACCACCACTAACAGGTGTCCAAGAGATGCAGAGTAACTTGGAGGCAGTCGCTGGATAAGTACATGAACTAAGGGGACATGTATCATAAAAGAGGAGTTGGCTGCCATGGGACATTTGCCTTCTTTTATCCCATAGTGTGGATGTTCTTCCTGTAGTCTCTAGAATAAACAACAGCCTCGGAAGGAGCAGAAGGGGCTGTTCCCTGGTTTACCCTACTCTTTATTTACAGCACTGTGATAGGGAGCCTCCAGGATGCTGCACCTTGTGTCTCCATCCACAGCAACCTGATGGTCCACAGGGGAAATCTGAGGGGAAAAAAGTTCTGTGGGAAACCTCAGAGCTTCCAAAGTTCAGAAAAAGTAACCACAACTTTGTTTCTTTAAACAAAGATTGCTGGGTCATACTTATATCTTTTTGTTGTAGCAAGCTAAGGAGGAAAAAATCTTCATCACAGACATTACCAGGAGGTTTTAGATGCATTTTTTTCCTCTCTTGAAATCCGTAATATTCCTTTCCATCTCAGTGCTTTTGGTCCTCACTGAAATTAGGAAGTTTTAGGGGGTTTTTCGGCCAGATAAATTTTGTTGAAACAACAGTTGAGACACACCTCTTTCTCACTACATCAAGTAATAGCCTGAGTTTCTTTTCATTTCATCTTTTCCCCTTGTTCTCTACCTACAAAATTGAAGAATTTTCACTTAAATTTCTATCTCTCTGTCCTGTTGGACGAAAAGAGACAAAGAAGTAACTGATATACAGTCAAGATCTCTGCTTTGGTTGAGAAAAAAAAACTGCTACTCACAGGAAGGAAGAGCTTACACTAGTTAAAGAATACTGGTAAGAGTAAAGAAGAGCTTTTTCCTAGGTTTTGGACAAGGATTCAGCATGCTCAGTCAAATGAACCATCTTGCATTTTAGCTAAACCAAAGAAATCAAAGAAATCAAATTCTGAGAAAAGTGTTAACCATGCCCTGGTCCAGTCCTCTCTGCAGTGTTCGTAGTGTAATACATTTCCAGCCATTTTGCAACAGACTTGCTAGATGTGTTTTGTTGGTACTGAGAATATTTTTACCCAGCAGAAAATCCATTTCTAGATTGATATAAATGGAATTAATGAAAGCTGATAGCCGCCTTTAGAGCAGATTTTTCCAGACTCTACTTGTTTCTTCCCTGGAAAGCACTGGACTCTGCTCTCTGCTTTAATAAGGCACTGACTTAACCAATTTAAAGCAGTGCAACAGCCATCTGAAATTAATTCCAGTGTCATGCATCCCCTCCCCTGACATCTGAAGATGACACCCTGTGGCAGTGTCTCCTTCAGCATTGCCTTTAAGAGTGATACATGACTACAATTTTCTTCCATTTACTAGGAATGCTGGCATAACAGGAAGCCTGAGGACTTTGGGGGTGTGTTAGTACTTCAGGTGATGACAGATTTACACCTTTGACACACATGGCAATATTGGGCAGTGCGTTAAGAAAATACCAAATTCTGACCTGTTCTGCACTTTTTGTCTACAACTGTGAGTTCTTCTTAGGCAGCACTACTAACAAGTTACTGATCTTTCAACATTGCAAGCCCTGGTTTTGTTGCCTAACTAGGCTTGAACCTTGTGTTTGGTTAAATACATCCTGGATTTCAGCTGGTTCTTTGGGATCTGCAGCTACACAGTAACATGCAGATCTTTGATGGTACAGCCATTTCTAGAACACACATCAGGTGGGATGTTCATTTCACTTTTTTGTTAAGATACTGCATTTCACTTGACTTTCTTTAAAAGCTGGCGTTTGATTCACTGGATGAAGGATATCCACAAATGGGCACTTGTCAGCTGTTTGTCCCTTCTTTCCTTCATTGAACCATAGGAGTTGCATAGACTGTCTTAAAGCATCAGTAGAGTCTATAAATTGACTTTAAACCCAGGGTCTTTGCTAACTGCTTTTTAACTGTTTTATTTATAATTCAGGGACGGGCTTAAATTTGCATTTGACAAATCTAACATGCTCCCTAAAGGTTCCACAACCAAAATGCCTTGTTTGCTGCCATTCATTGCTGCAAGGGGGTAACTTTGTGCTAAAAATAAACACAAGAGGCAAAATGTCACAGAAATCCTTTGTACAATTTTAATATAGCTGCTCCAGTGTAACTGTATTGTGAGTGTGGATGGATTAAGGACAGTTGCAACACCTCTTCACTGAGCGCGTCACATATACTTTCTTTTCCCTCATACACGGATCAAGAGTAATTCAGAGTCCTTACGTCCCGACAGGCGGAGAAAAATATCACTTTGAAGTGAATTTCCAAAGATCACTTAGAGTTTCATTTCTCAAAGATATATGGTAGATATTTCAGCAAAGTTATGCTTAACTCACTCTCTAAACAGACTGGGAAAATACACAAGTACTGTAAAGAAGCACAAGGCAAATTAATTCTGACGTCTGAAAAGAAACCCAAATTCTTCTTGCTCACAGCAACTTTCAAAAGTCCAGCTCCAGCTTTTATCTTAGATGAGACACAGAAAACTTTTCAAAGCTAACATTTTTCATAATTTAACTCAAATTTGAATAAAATAGAATCACATTAGTCATCCCTTGAATCTGCATTTAAATTCTTCCTTTTCTTTTTAAAATTTTTGAAGACAACCTCCTGGAACAAGTTGGAAGAGGTAGCCCAAAACTGTGTTCTTTATTATTAAATCTGTACACCGAACTTAGATTACCTCCAAATAAGAACTTTGTAAGAAAAATATTGCTGGTGATCTGACATAAATCTACAAGAAAATGATCTTTCAGTATAAAACCCAACTGTCTGCTGCAGAGCTCTTCACATCAGTTGTCTTCTCAATGACCAGCAATGAGTTTCAGAATAAACATCCTTCAAAGATTATTAAGATGACACAGCTTTAAGGCAAATGAAATACCATATATAAGTGTATTTACTCCCTGCATGTAATGGTAAATATTGAAGCATCTATCATCATCATCACAGTTTAAAGCCCATTTTTCATAACTATGGCTAGAGAGAGATATCATGGCAAGGGAAATTTTGATTTCAGAACACAAGATGGCAGCCTCCAAAAGGAAATAGGAAGTCATCCCAAATCACTTCCAACAGTTATGAGCCCTTTTATATTGACTGCAGGAGTCCAAGCTGTACCGCCCTCTGCATTAATTACAGAAATCATTCATAAAAGCAAAAAAATATGAAGCTGAGATATAATCATTAAAAGAAAAACATGCCAAAAGCAGCTAATGGGAAATATTTTGTACATTCTCATCCATGACTTCTCAAAAGACTTTACTACCAAAGGCAAAAATGAAGATTACTACCACACAGCCAAAATTTAAAGGTAAAACTTACTGACACATAAGTAAGCGCACTCAAGAATGATTCACGTATTTACCACGCAAAAATTAATTAAATTAATATTTCTTGTCATAAACGGCCTGGTTTTAAAAAAGTACAACTATATCATGATTTACAGGGAAGCAGCTAAAAGCTGCTTTAACTTTAGTTACAAATCTGGATCCTACTAATTCCCAATGAACTTCACTGACATTACCAATTACCTGAGACTATGCTATATATGCAGACTAGTACAGTTTACTTTCCTCCTTAAAAAATAGGCAAAATATTTGCATGCAAAGTCCATGGATCGGCTTCATGCGCTGTAACTTTTGTCCACAAAAGTCAGATAAGCTCTTTCAGACCCTTACATAGCAGACAAAAAGATTACATTACACGTGTTATAAGGAAACTTGGGGGAAACAAACCCTAAAAAGATTTTTATTTTTTACATTCTTTAACCTCCATCCAATTTATAATGCTATCTCCGTCATGCAGTGAATACATGATCCCACAGCAAAGTACAAGTAACTATTCAACGCCATTCCCTTTGCATTCAAAACACAGTAATAATAATGATTTCATTATGTCTTAATAAGTCATGATATCTTTAAAACACGGTTGACTGAGTCAAAACAAAATTATATTATAAACGCTTAAAAAGATGAAAAACAACTGAGAAGCTAAACATATTCCAAAACTAACAAACCAAAGCACAAAATTAATTTCTCTAATGGCTAGTTAATAAAAAATAGACACTTTCCACATCAAAGACAAGTGACACTTTCCCAGTATTTTGCAATTAGAGCTTTTAGTCTCCTTTCTTTCCAGATGCATTGACCACAAAATCCTTGTTCAAAGGCACCTTTCGCCTTATGCTGCTTGAAGGACAAACCTAGAGTTGTTTAGACAAAATACCTAAGCCTCTGAGTTGCTAAAACTAGGCAAAATTAATCCCATATTCCAAGCAGGAGCAGCCAACTGGATAGGACCTGTGGTGATAACAGACAATGAAGATTTCAGCGACTAGAAAATTACATTTACTGCGCTTACATAAGACATCACATTAGAACACACAAGGAAAACATTGCAACAACAGGAGCCCTACAAGAACCACTTCAACTAAAAGGTTTCTACGCAAACCATACGATCCCTCAAATGAATTGCAACAAAAAAGACTCAAGTGGCAGAAAACTTTCATGCCTCAAAGTTTAAAGACAATTTATAGCTTGAGGCTGGGACACAAGACAAGGGTGTAGGCAGGCAAACCCTGGGCAGGAGCAAGGCCTGAAGGATGCTGCAGCGAGAATCGTAACTAATGTAACAGATGGCAGAGCACAGCATACACTTGTATTCTGGCACAGCGCAGTGACTGCCTATCATTTGGTTGCACCTGTGTCTTTCTCTACTCAAAGATTAAAGTCCTGGGAAGCTGAACATATTTTGCTTCCATTTTTTGTCTCTTCCGGCTCCAAATTCTCTGAGGTCTCCGCTCAGGCAAGCTGGCATCTCAGGAGAAATAGGACCTACATTCAGAACTCATGAGATCAGACAGTCCATCATCCACCTCCAGGCAGGAGTAAAAATCCCTAGTCCATTCCCATAAGCTACATTTCTCTAGGAATCTACTTCTATACACATTGGACATTTATCTTTGTACTTTCCCTTGATACTACATGATGCAGCTTAAACTATGAGATATTGTTCTCATTAGGGAAAGCTTTTCTGTCAGTCTTTCTTCACATCATTCCTACGTTGTTCCAAACAGATCATGACCAGCACCAAAACAACATTTCTCCAGAAGTTTCACTAAAGTGCTGATTGAAGTAGGATTATCTCCCCCACATTGACTGTAACATTTCCCCTTAAACACACCAGTAAGATGCTCAATATTTGTGCTCTGTGACAATGGGACTGATTCAAGCCAGTTTCCAAAGCACTTTACATCACAGAATGTTTTCTGCTTCTTAGCCGATTTGCCCCTTCCAAATGTGTCATGCTACAGGTAAGCATAGTACTAGACACTTTACTGTGTTTATTTCAGGCTGTTTCTCCAAATATTTTCCAAGTCATTATGGATTCAAGAATGTCTTTTCACCTGTTGTCAGGCCCTCTTGGCTTGAATCTCACCAGCAGATTTCATAAGCACTCTCTCAGAGATATCATGTAACTCACTACAAAAACCCTGGAAAGCACCAGGTAAGAATCTTCAATTAATAACTGCCCCCATCAAAGCATTTACTGGAGTCAGGGGGTGAAATGATTCAGTGCAGCCGAAACCTGTTGCCCATGGGGCCTCTAATAGTACCAGGTGCCATCCTGGGATGGTTATTCCACCATTAATGATGCACACATCAGCTTAGGGACTTTCATATGGACAGTACCTCCTTAAACTCACTATTTAATCAACCTTATTGTATATGTTTACCTTGTTAAAAGATGAAATTAAGTCATGTGAAATCCTTCTATTTTGGGGGGGGGGGGGGGGNNNNTGTGTGGGGGGGGGGGGGGGGGGGGTGTGGACAAATCCACCTTGTTTGTTACTCAACTTCTTTTTTTAACCAGATAGTGTTAGAAGTGGCATATGAAGTACATCTGCATCAACTTTTTCACAGAAATTTAGGTTAACACGAGAATGCTTCCTCTTTTTGAATTAGCTGCACATTACCCTTTTTTTTTTCTGAAGCATCAGATCCTCTTTATGATCTTTTCAAGAGTGCTGTTTTAAGACTGCACAGAAGGAATTTCACTGCAATGTACTTGGAAATAAACCAAGACAATCTCATATCACCTCAAACAGTTTCTGATTTTTGCTTCTATCAAGTTTTGTTACTCCTCTGCTGGCTTATGTCAACTACACAGAGCTAATCTTTTTTGCAGACATAATACTGAAGGAGAGAGAGCAATTCATCTTTCATCTTCACAGTAAATTTCCATTGTTATCTCTCCACTGGGTAGCAAAACAACTTTGCATTAGTCCATGCAGCAATGAATGGAATAAGAGGTAGTAAATATTCTCATTTAATTTCGTTTTTCTCAGGTTATTCACAATTTCATTGCATCGAAAGATTAATTGTTTAGTTTTGCTTTTATTCCTAATTAGAAAGAGTTCCCTCAAACAGGTTGGGGGCAAAAAATTTGAAAAGCTCTGGATGATCTACCAGAATTTCAGGTCCCTGATGCTGCAGTGACTGCACAACTGCACAGGTTGGTTATAACAGAAGATAAAGGTTAAAGTGAAATCAGGCTGATCTACAAACCTGCACAAAGGAAACAGGCGTAATTAGAAGCTGAAGACAGTGTTGTGGAAAGCAGCTCAGCTCAGCTGCCATTACAGGAAGGAATCAATAACTCTGAGAAGGAGGAATGCTGCTGAAAAAGGTCAGAAACAACAACCACCACCACCACCACCTCGGGAACTGAGGAATGTAGCAGTGACCATCAATAATAACCTGGTGAAAGAACCTCTGCAGATAGGTGTATAGACAACATTGCTCCACATAAGCATGATTTTTAAAATACCCCAAATCCTAAACTAGACTTTATCTCTTCTGCCCTACTTTTCTAAAAAAATGATCATATAACAATTTACACATTTCAGAATTTGGTAAGCGTTTCAGTAACAGAAGATGGTGTTAGTAGAGCGCTAACACCTTCATTACTTTTCTCTCTAGGAAAATCCTTTGATTGCATACTAGAAAACACGTTTCAGACAAAACTTAAGTTTGGGTAGGGTTTTCATATGAAATGCCACACATCAAATCATCTTTGGCATAAAATCTTAGACAAGTGAAAGGAAGAAGGTGTATTTACAGCTTTATTTCACAAGTCATATGTTTTTGCAGCAGATCTCTGCTTCACTCTCACTCAGCAGACTGGTTTCCATGGAGGAAAGCACACATCCACCTTTCTGATGGAAATAAGCACCAGTGGCTTTCAAATCCTGAGATCAGACCAGAGCTCTTCCAACGGAAAAGAAGCACCTCCTGAAATCTGTGCAAGCCTGGATGTCAGGTTTGCAAATTAAGTATTTTCCTTAAAAAGGTTTGATCCAATTGCATCACATTATGTGCAAACACAGCCAGAATTTAGCTGAGAAACATTTTGTCTTCCTTCAAAATCTATAGTCACATTTAGACAGTCTCTTTCTCTCTCTTTAGAAGAAAACAAAAAAACATTCTGTCATACCAAATGTTCCCAAACTTGATATTTACTTGTTCTGTGAGTTTTGTCCCCTCCAGAGTGCTAAAGTTCCTTGCTAATTAGGGTCTCATCATACCAAACACTTTCTCCTTAGATTCTATCTAACACTTCTAGGGACGGTGTTTAAGAAAATGTTGGATGATGTACTTGGTGGCATGACCTAGATATCAGAGTAGTGTGTTATAGGTAGGATGGTGTGTTGGTAGCAGGATGGCAACAGGTTAGGTAACAGGTGTGGCTAGGTTGGGTAATAGGGTGGACTTTATGACCTCTATGGTCTTTTCCAGCCTTACTAATTCTGGGATTCTGTGAATCACTTTGTCTCCCTCTTGTGGAAGAAGGACTGATGCTATCCTAGAGAGTGCAGTACAGTATTAGATCCTCATATCCCTTTTCACAACGGTTGGTTAGACTGTAGCAATCTTGTGTTTGTTCACATCTCGCCACAGGCTCTGTGAGCAGAGCGAACACTAAGATGTAACATACACAACTGTGTTTCACACCAGAGCCCCAGGCTTACGGACCCGGAACAGGCAGGAAACATGGAGCAATCCAGCTCGACTGTTACAAACGCGGTTTCCACAACAGTCACTCCAGGCTGCACAGACATATCCTCAGGGGCAGTGGCACAGGCCAGATGGCTCCCCATTCACATTTCCTGCTGTTCGTATCACATGGCTATCCTTACAAGGATTTATTGTAGAGTACCAAATGCACTTATTTTCCTGAATAAACTCCCAGAGAAACATGTTTTAATATTCCTGCTAAACACAGTCCCACATTAGAAAACTAAGTCTTTCTCTGCAAAGAAACAGAGCAAGAGGTGAAAGAGACAACAAGAAGGAATTAAAGAGTTGCTAAGAGATTTCCTTCCATCAGTGCAAACTGTGGATGACAACAGGGATGTACCTACTCTTGACCTACTTTTGTCAGAAAATAGGAATGAAATTCTGTCACGTGTCTTGGTGTACAGAGCTGAGGTGCTGGAACAAACACGTAGGATGAGAAACAATAAGCCATCACCCTGGTCACATTATCCTCAGAACCAGGATTCAAAAAGACAATGATGCTTGAGATGTCACAGCCAGGCGTGACAGGACAAGAGAGACAGCAGGTGATATTTTGACTTGGCTGAAATCAGTAGGCTTTATGCATTAACCTGATTCAAGGTGTTGTGCTCCAGCATTTCCGCAGAGTAATTCTCACGGACTAAAACGTATCATTTTCTATGTTTATGACAGATCACCAACCCAACCTGGTATGGGAGACTTAAATACTTTGTATTACAAAGCTGCTGTGCTGCTATTCAAAAACTTATTTCTAAAATAAATTGAGGTCAAGCCCCCATGATCCAGAAAATGTCTTACATGTTAAAGCCTGCATATCATAGCATCTCCTGTGTGATATATATGCCTCGTAGAGTGAATTACAAATATTTACAGAAATTACACTCTCCCCTAAAAATGTCAGGTCTTGCTGACACTAGGAAAAGCACAGCAAGAGTTATGGGAGCAGTATGCTGCAGATGAAAATTCTTCAATGAGTACATTTTGATTAATGCTGGTGCTGTTGCACTCCCTAATGAGTGACAGGCAAGGTCACAACTAATTCAGTGGTCCTGTGTACCACAACCTCTGCATAAGGCAAGCCCCCTACTTTGCAGGAGATTTTCCCTGAGATTTACTAAAATACTCTGGGAAGCAATACCATCCATTAAGCTGTGAAATTTACCTCAGACATTTGGATATACGTATGAAGTCATAAAAAGTCATACCTCATATTTTCTTATGAAAGATCAAGATATCTTGAAAGTCTCAAAGTTATTAAACTCATTTTTCTTCCTATAGTACGTTGTCTTACTTGTGAAATCTTAAGAGCTAAAATGAAATATACAACTTTAAACCAATGAAGCAAAAGTCTGAGGGTGTGGACTACCTGTCAAAGTGACTCTGCCTACTGAGACAGGCTTAACTGTGCCTGCAGAAACTCTACCAACTTTTTATTTGAGAAGTTTTAAAACACTAGAAACCCAAAAATTGCCTATATCTACCTGCCATTCAGGCAAACACCATTTAAACAAGACTTAACTCTGGATATTACCTAAAATGAGCAGTGAGGAGTTTGTATTTTATCTGTGTTTTTCAAGCTTTTAAATCCCCACAAGGGAATAACCACTTCTTACTGTAGCTTTACCATTCAAGTTCTCAACACAATGGTTGACTATTTGAATTCCCTATATATTCTTCACTCTCATGCTAGAATTCACCTCAATTCATTAACAGTTGAGAATGATTTCTATCACATTAACTTGGAACCACTCCAGCTTGTTTGTGACAAATGTTATAACCAACTAAAGAGCTCTACACCTCCAAACATCCCTCTCCCAGCAGTCAGCATGAAACACAATGAATAAATGGCTCCGTCAGCCAAAAATTTTATTTAACACTACTCTAAACAGCTTAAGAACGCTAAGAGTTGCTTATTTTTCAGATATATTCAATGCCACCTGATTTTATTGGGGTTTATATCAGCTCCTGCTTTTAATCTCAGCCACTCCTATTTGCATAGCTAGACAGAAACAGACTGCTGCAGGGGAGGGAAGGAGGAAATAATGCACTTTATGCATTTAATACCTGGCCATCTGGTATTCAACTTCAAACCAGCAAGAAAATAACATGAGGGAGCCAAAATAGGCTTTGCTGCAGCAAAAAAAAAAAAAAAAAAAAAA
>WEKX01004757.1:164768-196296 GCA_013390025.1 Pitta sordida
AAAAAAAGGCATTTATTTATACAAACAGGGCAGTTGGCAGCTGATGCTGAAGATACGTATATACAAAAATCCAAGTGCTAGTGCACAGGGATTATATGAATAAAAATACCATAGGTAAGCAGAAGCAATGAAAACTAGAAGCAAGTCCCTGCCCTCCCTATTTCAATGACTTTTTTCAATTTTCTCTTATGTGTCACTATGAGAGTGGGAAGAAAGTGGAATNAGGAACAGGTAAAAAGGACATACCATAAAGACACAGAAATGGTATGAAAATGGTATGAAAATAAGTCAGATTGTTCAGTTCTTCCCAGATTNACAACTGCAATACTGGAGAAAGAGAGAGTCATTCGACTTTGAGGCAATTGCCACTTTTGTCTACAGAAAGACCTATTTATCAATACTTGTTTTACGGGTTTTTGTCAAAGATAGAACTGATTGGAGACTGCCATTTACAGCTTCCAGGAAATTCCTGAACTTCTCTAAATCCTTCTCTTTTTGAACTGTGAAGGATGCTTGGGAAAAAATAAATCACTGAGCTGTGTTTTTGACAGAAAGCCGCAAGAACTCCTGTTAAATATCAGCCTGAAAGAGCAAATTGCTTGAGGATGAGTTTTATTTTCATATATTTCTGTACGAAAAGTGTTAATTCTTCTAGATGTGTCCACATGCTGCTGACAGCTCCGCTGGGGTAGGGAGTTTAGGGCACAAAAATGCAACAGTTAAACACTTATATCCTGAAACTTCTGGAAAAACAACTCTTTCCTAAAGACTATGATGATTTAGACATACTTGATAATTTCAAACGCTCACCATACATCTCCTGGAGCTTAAATTTTGAAAAATGTCAAGTGGTAATCTAGTGTCATTTTTGTCTGATATTCAATCCATCCGTTCTTAGAAGTTTCATGATAGCTTCAAGAGAGGTGTAATTATCCAATTTCCCTATATTAATGATTTTTAAATATAAATGGTTATGAAAACTTTTCAATAGTCACCTACACTATTCAACAACTGAAGTTCTGTGATTCTTGCCACAAAAAACAATAACTGGTTTTGCCATTTTGACATCTGAGTGGTGCTACTATACGTGGTTGGGGCTGAAATGGTAAAATAAGTACAGAGTCATTCTGGAGATAAAGGTAAAAATTGCATAATTAAAACTAGTTACAGTTTTTAATAAAAGAATATTATTTGTTATGTGAGTTTGCACATATTAGGAAGCTGTTTGAAATTCATAATTCTTCCCAGACATGTCCAAATATTTTGGTGACCTCAGAACCCCAATTCCTGTAACATTCCCAGATGAGAATTTTTTATTGTCAAATAGGCCTATACCTTACTCACCTGTATTGAATGGCCAAAACACTCAAAGGGAGAGTATCAGCATACAACTTTATCTAGGACAAAATGTTTTGTTAAAGGACATTGACTTAGTGTTTAACTCTTTAAATTCATTGCAAATGGTAAAACTTGACTAGACATGATGAATCTGCAGTGTCCAAGTAACACCATTAGTCTTGTGAAGCAAGTACTAAACTTGGCCAATTCTGAGTGCAAAACCAAACTAAAATCAATCTTTTGTTGCAGTTTGTTTGTACTTGGTAGACATACACATTTCTCTAAGCATATATTTGTATGTTTATGCACACTACTAAACAGCATTTTATGGGTCATTAATTCTTTATCATCAATTACCTCAAATAAAGGAAGAAAAGTGCAAGAACACCAAGTACAAATTAAAAGAGAATTACCAGATGCTCATTGGAAGCAGGATGCAGCATGCAACAACAGAGAAATACCCTCAGCAGCTTCTTCTGGCAGAAAATAAGGGGATCTTCAAGACCTGTCAAAGGAGCCATGGGTGCAAAAGATGGCAAAATGGCAAAGGTCATGAATTCTTCCGAAGGGAATTCCAGTAAAAACTGGATTCTAGAAAGACTAATTTCATTGTGCCTAGAGATCTAGCAGGTAGATAAATCACAAGCTCTTCTAAATAAATCACTTCAGAAATCAAGTAAGTAGGAATATAAAAATAGCAAGAACACAATGGGACGAAAGTCAGAAAGATGAAAGGGTAGCATTTAACATAAAGGAACAGATAAAAAGGACATACTATAAAGACACAGAAATGGTATGAAAATAGTCAGATTGTTCAGTTCTTCCCAGATTGAGCAACCTGATCTAGTTGATGTTGATGGTCAGTACAGGGGGGTTGGACTGGATGAGCTTTAAAAGGTCGCTTCCAATCAAAACCATTCTAAGACAAAAATTGCCCACAAAGACTTGGAAAATATTTGTACAAGTTTCTTCAGAGAAAAAATTGAAGAATGATAAGGCAATAAAATCACACAGTCTGATGACAAACAAGAGCCATCTTAGTTATACTGTATGAAAAATACATGGATTGTTCTTAAACTCTTAGGCAATGCAGAGCTCTCTCCGTGACTTTTTTCCCAGAAAAATAAGTACACTGAAGACAAGAACTGAATCTTACTCGGGAGAATTAGCAATAGATGATGACCATGAGAAAACATTCAAACTCCTTTAGCTTCATTTTCATTCGAAAGAGAACTGTGATCAGGTAGTTAATTATTATACACTGGGAAAAGAAGCAAATAGACACTATAATGAAATAAGTGAGCATTTAACCAAATTCTACATTTTCAAATCACAGTCCTGATGAAATTAATTGCTAGAAAGCACACTAAAGGAAATTTAGAGCACTTAGTACTTAAGAGGACTCCGGGGAAAAAAAGTGTGGCTCAAGTAGTCTGGAAAAAAGTAAGTCAAAATACCTCTCCTTAGAGTGAAAGAAAGTTTAAAGTTTTGAGAACTAGAGACTACTCTGTTTTAACTGAAGTCCCAGAAAAATTTTGGAGCAAATAAAAAGCACCTAGAAGGCAGAACAAATGACAAGTATTGTCAACATGGATTTTTAAATATCAGAATTCTTCATCAGGTTGACTTTTTCCATGGCAGGATAAGAGTCTCTGTGTGAAGGCAAAGGTCAGTGGATACCTTATTTTCACCTTACATGGGGTTTTGGTACCATCTCGCATGACACTTTCATTAGCAAGTCTAAATAAACCATCTTTAAAATGGCTAAAACTAGTTTGAAAAACATATTTGGACCTAGCAATGGATAAATGTCAAAATACGATGGTGGAAACGGATGCGTCAAGTAGGATTGTGAACAACATCTATCCTAATATTTGCTTAGTAATTTCATTAATCATTTAGATGATGGAACCTAGTGAATGCTTTTCAAATGTGATGTTTGTCTGCACACAACATCTTTAAAATGTCTTTCAAACCTCTAGAGAACAAAATTATAATCCAACTAATTTTATCAAACTGGAAAAATAGCATAATAAAAGGACATGATTCAGTAAAGAGAAATGAGATGCTATACCTGTACCTAGCTAAACAATCACCTGTACAAGATATGGTCCCCTTGAATCACATTTCCTGATGAGAAATTTAGGAAGGTGGGATTGAACACCACAAGCAAAGCCTCAAAGTGCAGGAGTCTGAGTTCCCACAACAGGGATGGGAACTGAACAACACTTGGTACAAACTCTGCTCATTTCAATTGATGCAAATTGAGGATTCCCTCTCTAGATTCCAAACTCAGCAGGTACCACCAAAACAGTGGTTTTGTATCACACACATCCTTCAGAGGCAACTTTATCCTGGTGTCTCTGTTGCGGAGGGTGTGGAGGAAGAGAAAGATAAAAAGTGGAAGATCAGCAGGTACTTGAACTAGGTTTGTGCTGTGACAACTCTCAGAATAACTGAGATCTCAACATTTTGCCATGGAAAGAGCATTTTATTGCCTATCACCACCATACAAACTGGCTCAGGAACACAGAGCAACAAGGATCTGCTCCTGCTTTGATGTTGCCCAAGAGTGGATCACTCAATATTTCAGCTGAGCTACCAAATGCAGCCTTTAGCCCTGACATGCAGGTTTATTGTAGTCATTGGAACTCAGATATGTCCACCTCAACATTAAGACTATAGAGGTGTGAGAAGGCATCTATGTGGCTCATTTCAGATAATCAATTTTCAAACTGTCTTCTACTTTAACTTGTCATTTCGTGAAAAATGAAAGCCCTATAGATTCACTACATAGCAACATTACTTTGCCCATTAATTTCCCTGAGGGTTTTCATTTGTGTTTTTAAATGCTACGCTTTCTATGGATTGCTGTACTCCTACATATCCGGAATTAACAAAATTTCAACATTCAGTCTTCATTGTTGGTTCTGACTCTTACCAGCCTTAAAAGTCTTACCCAAGGCCTATTTGGGATTTTTTTCATCTTGAAACAGATTTTTTATGAGAGTCCTAACATATTTAAAGTTGTCAAATACCTAGAAATCCTTGGATGGAAGCTAAACTGCAAGTTCATAATAATTATCTATATATATGCGTTTGGGGTTAAGACTTTTTATTCCACAACAAAAATATCAGGTTCATGTTAGGCAAAGAATCATATGATTATGTAAAAGTATCAGTCAGAGATGAATCATCACCAAAACAAGGTCTGACAATCTCTTTTCACAAGTAGATGGAGGAGCAGCTAGTAGCCATCTGGAAGCAGCAATTTCAGATGCTCACTTGATAAACCAACTACAAGACTTCCTTTCCCACCTTTGTAGCAGCAATGCCATGCTCAGATCCATCCCAGAGCATACTCACTTATCAGAAGAAATGCTTCCAGTTGGTTAGATATAAACTTCAAAAATTTGAACAAAACTCAAGGGATTAAAGATATAAATAACCTTCTGTAAACAAATGAGTCTGCGGATCGCTCCTGTTGTTACAATTATCATGCTTATAAATATGTATCTATGACTAGTCATGAAAGTCCCCTACCTGAAATCACTACAGTAATTTTTTGTTTCCGTAGAGTAGATAATGATGATAATTTTACACAAATATTCACCTACCTATAAAATTACAATGCACAGGATTCTTTAAGAGAAAAGCTTTTGCAGAGAAAACATTTAGTACTGTGGATAAGAGTCTATAAATGTGCAAAAACCCTTATCTCACCAAAATAACACAATCATATATTTAGAATTTTAAAAGCCCCTTTTGATTATTTAATAGTTGTATATACACATGCAGGAAATTTCTAAAGTTTTCCTAATTTCTGGCTTTTGGTGACTTTTGATCATACACACAAATCAATTGGCACACACACAGAGGAGCCTGAAGCAAAGGCAAATGATAGATGAAGTGTGAGGCCATATTGATTCCCTCTGCTGTAATGCAACTCAGGAGTGAAGTACAGCAACGTTATTAGAGATCCTGTCCATTAACTTTTCCTTGCTCTACAAGTTCTTAATTATAACATATTAGCAGTGCATGCCTGAGTGAGCTCTGCTCTAATTTGAAACTGAAACAATGCTTGCATCCCACAGTGAGCAATATTAATTAACATCTCTCTTCTGTTTTCCCTAAACTCTCCTCCTGACATTTCCAGGTGAAGTTAAATAAAAATATGTGTCAATATGCAAAAGCTAGCTACCAGTTTCCATGTCATTTAACTGCAGCACTGGATGTTGAATATCAATTAAAATATTTTGCCTTTGGAAACTGTGTTTATCCATACAATCTCATATTATGGTCTTTATTAATAATAGCAATCACAGCAGGCAGTCTTTGCTCATATGACAAGTTGAAAATAGTATCACAAAAGATATATGCATTCTTTCTGGAATCTTACATGTAATACAAGGTAATAACTCTGTGCCTTTATTGATATACCAGCTAAAGAAAAGAGAAGAAATTTAGAGTGAAAAAGTTTGCAAATTGCAGTAGTCACAGAATCACAGAAAATTANAGTCCATTACTGTTCTGATGACAAGCAGATTAATCAAAGTCTGAGATGAAAAATTCAAATGATGCCAAATTAAATGTTTTCTAGAAGTGCCCCACATTTGAGAGAACACATCACTTGGCTTATAATTATTTTCTTTCTTATTAGTTTTCTTTTTTCTCAGCTAGCTGGGTAAAAGTTCTCAAGAATGTACCCAGACCATAATGAATCACATTCTAACAATACTTTCTCCCCATCAAAAGTATGTATTACATTCTTATGTAGCATATTCCAAATACATACAAGCATATTAATCAACAGTAACAGACATTTGGCTTTTTTCTTTCTGCTGTCTGACAAAGTAGTATTTTTTAATGAGAACCCTTCTGGAAAAAACAGAAAAGTTTCATTTGTAATATAATAAATCTAATTGAGAATACAGGGGGAGCATTGGAAGAGATGTTCTAATCACCTTTAACAATAGGAGCTCAACTTGCAATGCAACTATTGCCAGTCAACTTGCCAATACATTTTCAACATACAGGTACATAAAGCTCCGGTAAAATTCAAAGAGTCAGAAACTGAATTAATACATAAATACATCTCAATATCTCAGACATTCCTGTGGCATGTAGATACAGAGCCTTGTGGGTAACCTGCTATCGAGTACATACTTGAACTCCTTACTATAATTTATAGAACAATAGAATCTTCCCCTCATTCATTGTGTAAATTATCTCCAAAATGATGCAAATTTATTAATCAGCCACACACACATCCATCCCAGGTGCAGGGTGTCACACGACCAGCTCCCAGTTCCACTGTTGGCTAACACAGCAACTGTCAAAATGCAGGTGGTTGAATGTTCACTGATCTTCCATTAGCAGATGAATGCACCCATGACTATTTATTCTGGCCTTCCAAAGAGGCATAGGGCTACGGACACCTGCAATCCCTGAGATATAAGAGCTGGCCTTATCCTGGTACAATTCCAGCTTCTGTAGCTTCATCTGGCCTCCTAACTGAAGTCCCAAGTGGAACATTGTGGTTTCATGTACAGTGACTTCAAAGCCACCCCCTCAGGTGGTTTAAAAGGCAAATCATTATCAACTACAGCAAATGAAAGAAGAAATGCAATGCCTAAATATTGACTGGAAGTGATTTTTTTTAAAGCATGCTCCAGGAGAGGTTTCTGAGCAGATCTCAGTACAGTGCCAATCAAGCACTGGAACTGTTCCAGTATGAGTTTGTGTTTCTAATTTTGAGGGCTATTTCTGCTTCACTTCTCTGTTTCAAAGGCAAGACAGCTCTGGTGTTTATCTGGTAGAGAAGCAGATTCCTGGTAGAAGACAAGTGACAGAGCTCACTTCTCTTCTGCTTGGACTTGCCCACAGAAAGCCTGTGGAACTTCTATAGGCCTGGCTAGCAGGGATTTGGACGTCTATGTAATACACCTTGTGTGTTCGCTGAGGTTCCCACTGATGGAAAAGCACTGCTGGTATACAAAGTGCTGTGGAAAAACAGACTGAAACTAGAGCTACACCTTAAAATACCAAGTAGACCTCATTCACTTAAAACAAATAAAACAGGAACTTAATGAAGTCTGACACTCTACTAATGCTGGTAAGACAAAAGGACATGTTTTATGAACTAGCATTCTATGAACCACAGCAACACCACCAGAAATTGTACTTTATTGCCTTTGTAAAAGAGCATGAGAATGAGCTGAATGAAGGAAAATATTAAAAATAAACAAAATATTTGATTAACACTGTAGTAAACATCTATGGAAAGTGCATTGGTTCTGTCTGATCCCATAGAAGTCCTCACAATGCTGTGCTTTAAAGGGTGTTGATAACACACGAGTGCTTTGACTACAGCTGGGCACACTGCCCCTTCCCCCTAACTGAGGACGAGATTCTGGGAGGGCACACGAGCAGGGACAGCTGACCCAGACTGACCAAAGGGATATTCCATACCATATGACATCAGTTCAGATATAAAAGCTGAGGAAGGGAACAAGGACAGGGAGACATCCATTGCTCTTGATGGCTGCTTCCTAAGACACATAGGAGCCCTGCTTCCCTGGATGTGCACATCTCTGCTTATGGGAAGTAGAGATTAGTTCCTTTGCTTCTGCACATGCTTTTGCTTTGCTTTATTTGTGCTATATTAAAACTGCCTTATTCCAAACCACCCTTTGTATATCATCTTATTTTTTGGGACTGAGCAACCATTCAGGCTCCTGGCATCCAGCCAGGGTAAAACCCATTACAGGAGAGTTATGACAGCAAGTTCTACAGATAAAACAGTTGTAGTATTTAAGGTTATATCCAGCCACTTTCAAAAAACAAAATGATTCAGGCTAGGCAGAAATATCAAAGATATTTCCACACAATAGTTCAGTATTTGCCCAACAAATTTTCAACAAACCCACGTAGAAGTAGCTGCAATTCCCACAAGACTGATGTCAACATGTTTAGCGATGATAAAGGCCTGTGATTCATAAACAAATGTGATACAAGGTGTCTTAATTGGTGCCCTTTAACTAAAACTAAGAAAAGTCTTTCGAATCTTATAAATGTTCACCAGTACCCAGAGCAGTGTTTATGCAATACCAAAACAAGGCACTGTTCTACTCAGAAATAAATTTTAGCATGTCATGTGGAACACAGATCCTTACTCCATCATCCAAAGTCCTCAGACCTTCTTTAGGTCAGGCTTAGTAACAGTCACCTGGGAACCAATGCAAACATCATAGAGCTATTTTGTGTTCTCACTAAAAGAAAAAATATTTTCTTCCCAGCTTTACATAGTTCATATAAGAACATCACCTGCTGGACTGTGAACCCATGCGTGAGGCAGAACATAGTAGCAGGGGATGAAAATTTAGCTGTATTTATGTGAAAACAAAATGCATCGCAAAATGTTAACCTCAGTATAAAAAAAGTCCAGCACCTAACAGTCCAAGCCATTCATTCTTAAAGAAACTATTTAAGTTTTTCCAATGTGTATTGAGAATAAAAATCGGTATTACCAGTCAGACTATCACTTGATCTACAGTATGGCTCACTATAGATCTGAAATTATTCTCTCCAATCCCAATCTGTTACATAAAAGCCAACCTTTCAAAAGGCTAAAAAATGCTTAAGATCCAAAAATACAATAACTACTTGCAATGTACCAGCAATACTTAAACCAGTCATATCCCATGGGCATGCTCAGAAAGAGAATTTCTTCTGTCTGTTGCCATGGAGGGAGTCAGAGCATTGCCCAGTAGCAATAGCCAGATAATTTAAACCACACCATACATCCCTACATAGATGGAACACAAGTATCACCCTCACAGACCTGAAGACTCTACAAGTGCTTGCAGCTCTGCTTCAGCATGCAAGGGAAATCCTCCATACAAAGTCACTGCGAGTCAGACTGCAACTGAAAGCCCAGCCAATGCCCAGAAAATACCAGTAAAGCCCTGTATGTTTGGTGCATTGAAAAAATATGATCCCCACTGCCATCCTTCTTGGTAACAAACTGGAACTGCCTCTGAACAAGCCAGGAGTCCAGGGCTTTCAGTGTGCTGAGAGCAGCAAGCAGATTCAAATACACAAAGTACACTCAGTATCTCTCAAAAGCAGCTCTTGGCTGATAGGAGCTGCAAGGGAGTTACACTTAGGTACAGACATAACTATATATAGTATACACACATATACAGCCTACTGACTAGTGCTTGTGCTCAGGAAATGAGAAATCGACATTCTTCAGTCTGAAGATGGTTTACTCCCTGATCTGCCATGTCACAGGATAATCCCAGGCTATTAGTCTTCAAGAGGAGTTGGGACAACTCTTCTATTCACTGACATGGCTCCAGCAAAAAGAAAAGCTGCATGGAGCAAGAAAGAGAGCAAAAGAAAAAGCATGACTCTGCACCCTAATAGGATATTCAGCTGAAGAGAGTGCAATTATCATTTCCAGCTTCTGCTCTCAAGATTGTTAATGTATTGTACATTAAGTAGCTATTCAGTGAAAATTTGACATAATCTTAGGAACAGGACTCAATCACAGAATAACCATGAGAATAGAATCCTGTTCTCGTGTCCTCTTTTTCCAGCTCTGAAAGTCTTGTCGCCTTTTCTATACAATGGCTTCAGCAAAATGGAAAGTCTTTGCTCTGTGCAGTCTGCAGCTTAGTAACTATTGTGCTGCTTCAAGGAATTAATAAGGCCTTAGACTGTACTTACGCATGTTCGTGCTGATGCTTTTTAAACTGTTGGCATGTCTAATCAAGCATGATTTGGAAGGAGAAAGGATCAAAGTATCAAATACCAGTGCCAGCAAAGGTCTGGCCACCCTGGTTGCCTGTCATGTCAGATTCCAAGTGGCCAAAGTTATACTATGTGTTGTTGCTCACTTGCCCAACATGACTTGTATTTGCCCTACCTAATTAGAGCATGTTTCCCTTACAGGGGGTAGGCTTTCAATTTTCCTTTCAGGCAATCAAAGGAAGGAGACAGCAGTTATCCCGGGGAGTGCTGACTCCATTAGGTACTTTGTACCTCCCTGATGTTTCGTTTTGCCTCCCAGTAGCCAAAACTGGCCATTATCCAAGACAGCATGGATGGGATTCATACAGTTAAAAGCAGGTTTCCTGTATAGGGCAGACTTAGTCATCCCTTCCACTTCTTCTGCAGAGCTGTAGTCATGAGAACAATTTATCTTTTCTTAGAGAAGAGATCTAAACCATGATAGAGCTGTTCTCACCTAAAAATGATTATTTTACTCTCAGCTATATGGCAACATTTGGGAAACCAGCTCAGGGACTGACAACCAAACTGCAAATACCTATCTAAGGTCAGGACTCCTGAATTCACCTCTTTGTTTTCCCATATTCAGACCTGAACATATTGACCAGAATCCTTCTTTGGACCAAAGCAAAAGACAAACCAATCCCCCAAATACACTGGGTTATTTCATAGTGCTTTGGGTAGATTTCAGCTTAAATAACCATTGGACTACACCTTAGAAACATTGAGGTTGTCTTCATCTCTCTCACTCCCCATTCAACATTCACTAATTTAAACAGCAAATTGAAGCAACTCATCATCAGAACAGTCCAAGTACTTATCAAACTTGCAGTACAACCATAAATGTAAATCTTTGTGTTCTATCCAAAGGGGGGAAAAGGAGCATAGTTCAACCATTAGATCTACTGAAAAATTTCAAAATTCCACCAGTAGTTTTGCAAAGGAAATTAAACAGACACCTACATTGTTAACTGTTAGAGATGTTTTTCAAATTCAAATGTCAGATTGCACCTTGCTGATACCATCAAATGTTCTGAAATAATATTCCTTTCAGTGTCAATTTTTTTCAGAAAAAAGTATGATTCAATGGTCTAGACTAGGAACAGCTACCATAGAGAACAGACACAGTAAAAAAAGTAGGAGAAAGCTGAAATAAACCCATAAAATATTCTGAAACAAAATTTAGGCACAGAAGATTAATTAAGAAACCTGACTAGAACATCTCTAAACGTGAGGCACTAGACTATTGGCCATGAAGGAAGTGTTCCCTATCAAGCCAGCAGTGAACAGAGAATTACTATAGAAACTGACCCAGGACTTAATTCTCCTAGTCTCTCTCAAACTTCAGCTCAGGATATTTTAATGAGTCCTCTGCTACCTTCATTCTAAAGTGCAGCTCTGCTGTTAATGGAAGGCCATGATTAATGTAGCAGCTCTGCCCTAGGAATTGGGTTACTTAGATCTGAAGTGGTCAGATCTGATTAAGGCCATGTTAAAAATGACAGTGATGGCTCAAACTCCAGCACAAGCATCTGCATCCCCACAGTAACACACAGTTCAGAAAGAGGCCAGAGGCAGTGCAAGCAAGATTTCTCTTGTTCACAAATTAGGCTCCAATCGTCCTTTAGTGCAGTTACAGAAACCTTTATTCCTGCAGTCTGTGTGCTCCTGTGCACTGGTTCAAGTGACACAAACTGCTCCTCTGCTTTGTAAAAATTGAAGAGCCAGAGATCATTTGACCATTTAACCAGACTGCTCACGCCTCGCAGCTTTCAACTTCACTCCTCTGCTCATATCACTGCCCAAAATCAGAGAAAAAGCCATATTCAACTAAAATATATTTAAAAACAAACAAACATATAATTTTGGCTACTATCATCTGTCTCCATTCCAATTTCTGATATATTTATATGCTGTCATGACACTTTTATGCATATGCGCTCATAGCAGCCTTACCTTTAGACTTGGTCAAAGTTAAATCAAAGCCAGACCCCAAGTCACTTTTTTTCCCTCACATCATGAATTCTTAAATTTAGTTAGCAAGATTTTGACAGAGTAAGAGCATAAAGCTCTTTTCCATGTGTATCTATCACAGAGGACCTGCCTGTGAGACTGTCCTCCCCTGCTTCACACAGAGTGCACTCTCCACTTTGAGAACCATCTCTTTACATTTGGGTTTACCAAAACTATTTGTGCTTGGAAGTACAAAGACAGCCATGCCCTCAAGAAAACCCATTCTGCCCATTCCTTGGATCACTCACAGTCACTTCTTTTTAAGGAAAAAAATTATATATACTTTTCCAAATCATTTGAAAAACAATCAAGGTAAACCCTACTTTAAAATCTCATTCATAACTACTCTGACAATAGACAGCTCTGGCTAGGAACAAGGCCACACTAAGCCTTTTTTGGGTTTTTTGCTAGCTCTAATTAAAAATATTTTAGCTTTATGACATTTGAAAACCAGATATCTCTGTTAAATGAGCTTATATCATGGATAGAGTCTCCTCCCCTCCAGTTACACCAGTTTCATGCCCTTAAAACTCTTAAGGAATTATTCCCTTAACCCATCTATAATGTCATGGCTATTTTCTTTCCTTCACAAGAGATCTTGGAAGGAAAGAGACCATACAGTGTGAGAGGAAAATTACACTCTGCATAACTGGAACAACACATGCAACTTCTATATTTAAATAATTAAATTGGTGTTTTGATTTAACATATTTCAAAGTACAAAAGAAGAAAAAATTAAGAAGCAACAAAAGTTTCATATACACACATACTGGTTTTAACAACTGTACATTCAAAGTATTCTGTATATTAGATGGGGATAGTGAAGATGCGCAAAGTATAAACAAAACTAAGCAGTAATAATCTGCCTCCTTTTGTTGTCTATGTCCACTGGAAGAAAGAAACTGTTTATTTTTCTTCTCTCTGTATTGCATCTTCTATATGACTGGAGCTCCCTGCAACTATAGCTAAAAAACAGTGGAGACATCCAAGATGTGAACATAATTATTCATTTACAGAAACACACACCATACCTGCAAATTCACATACTCACAAGTGCTTACTGCTGAATTGAAAAAACCCCGTTGAAATCACAAATCTAGTTAGTTTCCTAATTTGCTTTCTGAGAACTTAAGCTAAAGCTTAACTTAAATTTAGGTGCCAATTCCATTGCAGATGTTCAGCTTGTTCCTTGGTTAAAGGATTTGCAATTACAGTCTGTAGATTTGCTCTTAACTGTCAGCTCTATTATCAATAAAGCAGAACTAAGCTCTGGCTCAGTGTCATCCTGCCTTCTTAGGTTATGTATGAACCTGAGCTTTTTGCTCTGTTTGGGAAGAAAAATAGCTGCAATATGAGGGTTTAATTCACTGAAAATAAAAGAATAAATTAAGATTAAGGAGGATTTTTTTTCAGTTTCTTTACCTTAAAAAGTTTTCATTTTTACATAAAAATGTATGTATTTATACATAAATTTATTGTGGGATTTTAAGGTGGGGTTCTTTTCCTTATCCACACCTGGTCATTCAATATACAAAGCTTGTTAATGTAATTATGACACTGCACATCTGCGTTTCTTTCTGTTGCCAGAAAGCATCCTCCTCTGGAAAAAGAAATAAAAAAATAAAAAATCAAGGAGAGAAAAAGCTGACCCTTTACTCCAGAAGGTTTGTGTTTTGGCATGGCTGCCCCATGTATTGCCAGCAAAATTTTTTTCATTTACTAAATTATTACACTTTTAAATTTAGAAAAGCTCAAGTAGGATGTTGAGCTGCTTGAGAGGGTCCAGAGAAGNGCTAAGAATGATAACCAGCTTGTAAATACTTGTCTAGCTCCAAGATGTAATTTTTGGCACCATTAGGACACAATCCAAAGCCTGCTGAAGGCATTGCACAGCTGGGAACTTCCCACATCAGGCCTTTGAGGTTTGCATCCTATCATTGTATTGGGGCTTAATAACCTTTAGCATTAAGACTATTGGTTTATGGAGATCTGATGAATCTTGTCCAATCCTTAAGGGACAGAAACCATCACCCCTACCCATGACACAAAGATTCCCACTAGCGTTCTCAGTAGCAGTGAAATCATGCCCTGGACAGAGACTGATATGTATGTTTTTAATCCCAGAATGAGGCATTAAGTTGAACACCACCCTACTAAGTAGCCTGAACTATTTCTAATAAGCAGTACCAGAAGCTTTCTTAAAAATTCAAACTAAACCATCAAACTCAGTTTAAAAACATGTATTTACCTATTCCAACTCTACTGATGTTTAAATCAAGTAGGGCTGAAGTTTGAGGCCCATTTTGTTGCCCAGACTCTGGACAAGTTGCAATTCACACCAGTCCAAATTATTCACTAGACAAACACCTTTACAAGCCTATCCACTGCAAGATAAAAGTAGTCAGTAAGTAGCTGCATACTCCTACACAGCAAACCTTACAGCGAGTCAGTGACTCCAAAATGGTTATGTAACTTAATTACACCTTTGGATTTTCTTTTCAGGTTGCTCTTTTAAAGATGGGAAGCCATAGGAAGCCTTCAAAGCACTTACCTGAGTCCAACATTCATTGCATAGACAGAACACATCAGGCCTGTCTTCTTGAACCAAGCAGATCCATGAGGTAAAGAATTTCAGCTATCTTTCATTTTGCATACCTAACCCCAAATCTCAACAACAACAAAAAAATCTATTTCTACCAAGTATTAAGCACTCACATTTTTGCTCATCTTATTGGAAATAGTTAGATATTTTTTAGTAGTACAAATACTTATTTCCTAATGCTACTGAGAGGACACATTCTGTGAAGAATGCAATCCAGTCAAAATATGCCATTATTAAAGAAAATGGTGAGCTTTTCCACATTATCCCAACTGTGTTTCAGGTGCTGGCTGAAACCCATTTAATGAAAAATGCTAAAGCCTTGATTTATTGCTCAAGTCTCTCTTAATTACACCCTCTGAAAAAGTACCAGAATTAAATTAATTTGATTTTGACCTATTCATTTATACTTGTTAGTTTCTAATGGGAAAAAATAGTCCACTTCAAACCCCACACTTCCACTAGCAGCACATGAACTGCAACACAGATGACAAGTTCATTAAATTCCATTATTTCAAATGAGGTTGCAGAACTGTAGAAGCAGAGGCTACAGCCCAGACCTCTGCAGCAAGAGTCAAACTGAAATGCTCACAAAGTGTGGAAAAATAATTCTAGTAGTGGAACTGAGCTAATGAGGAAGCTGTTTGGGATCACAGGCAAGGCAAAACTGCTGAGTGACTCCCTGTCCCACACACAGCTCGTCATGCTCCCTCACGTGACTATACAAGAAGGTTGCTTATCCACCACAAAGACTTACTGAAACCTAAAGGCCTCCACAAAAACCATGAGCATCTAAATATGTCATAAGCTGTAGGCAGCTGTAAGTTGGGCACAAGTCATTTCCTCATTTTAAATTACAATGAATGGATTCAGATTGATTGCTTCAAGATATTTCACTTAAGGTATTTACTAGACTTCATTAAGATATAATATACGTGCCAGAAGTGCAACCCACCTCCTCACTTCTGCTCTACAGCTTTCTTCACATGCAATACAGTAATCCCATGCAGTTGTGACAAAAGGTGTTTTCAGCTGGAACCTAAGGAATTTTGGTATCTGCACAGCTCTGGTTTTAGTTATTAATGTCTCTTCCCATTCTCTCCAGTCAACAGAAACCACATACTTGGATGATTAAGTGACTTATAATCCTCACAGTTTAAGGACATTCACAAAGCAGATCATGAACTTTAAAGGTAGAAACAACACCTGCGAGTCATACGCATTTACCTCAAATGTGCTTTTTGCTAATAAAGCAAGAAATGAAAATTAAAGCATTTACTATATAGATGGTTGATGACTGCTGTTGCTCTTTAAGTATCTTCAAAGTAATCTTCAGAAACACACATCATCTAAAAATTCTGTGTGCTATTTCAAACACTTAAATAATCGTTTATATAGATTACAGTTCTTAAGCCAATCCTTTCTACCTATGTGTTATGACAGTCCATTTTATCCCTCTAGAACTTCCTTCATTCATAATATAGTTCAAGCTTCATCACTAGGCTGCAGAGGGTGTGAACCAATTTCTTGCTGAATAAAACTTTGGTGAATTCAAAAAGTAGTGGATTTCCAATATGGTATTTAAGATGAAGTCCAAGATACAGCTGTAAATGAACATGTATAAGCAGGGGTTACAATTCCCATAGTCTCAGCAGTAAATATTCTCCTGTGTGGTTTCTGTTGATTTTTATGACATACTTGTTATAACTTTGTGCTGATACACACCTGAACAAATTTTTGATAAACACATACAGGCACTGCAGAAAATTGTTCTATTACATGTTTGTGATAGCATGAATTAAAGTACTCATTTCTGTATTGTATTTGTGCTTTCCTAGCAACTGACTGCTAGTTAGGGAGCTCTACCTCTAGCACTAGACACTGCTAACAAAAAGCATCAACTTGAATCCTCACCTCTAAACCTGAAAAGTCAATTACACAATCAGGGCATCTGGGTGGCCAAACCTTACCCACTCAACAGCACACCTCCAGTTTTCCCAAATCCAACTAAATACAGACAAAGGGAAAATAGCATTAGGAAAAGGGAAAGGTCAAAGTGACCCATTACCCTTTGGATTCCACTTCTACTTTGCACTTGTGTCTGACTGATGGGGTGGTAATTAACAGTCTCCTCACACCATTATATATCAGTCAGAGCTCACAGTCTGTTTTCCAGCTCTTTTGGCAAGGCAGTTCCTTGCCTGTAAACCAGTGCCTTCTGCAGGATTTGCTGCTCCTGAGGAAAGGTGCTGCAGAGCCTGGGCTGTTCTCCAGTCGGCTCAGAGATGATAACACTGAGCTCATTATGCCCAAGTCTCTCAGTCTAAGGTTTACTTTTCAGTCTCGTAGCCTTTCTCTGGCATAGGCACAAAATACTTTCCATACCATCTGCTCATCTATGATATAAGCAGGGTCAGCAAAATGTCACTTCAAAGTAATTTACACCTATTCATGCTGACTTACCAATAAGTAACACATCAGTATGTAGATGAATCCATCTACAGACTTCCTAAGGTGGACAAGCATTTCTGGATACGTTGCATCTGTAACTGCCAACCACATACAGTAAAGATTTACCAGCTACTATTTGCTCCAGCTACCCTTGAATATTTAAGGCTAATTACCCTGCTGTTATGCTGTAGCAATCATACTTTCATGAACTCAGCTCCTTCTAATAGGCTCCTTTTCCATGAAAAACTAAAGAAACTCTACAAACAAAAAACCCATCCCACAAAACAGATGTTCAAGTCTTTCCTGACTAACTGAACCAATATGCTGTATTAGTTGGGGGTAGAGGTGGGTGGTTTGTTGGGTTTTCACATCTTGAGTTTCAAAATCCCCTTTTCATGTGCAATTCCAGGATTAACCACAACGTCCCAGACTATGAATTGTGCTTTGGGATCAGCCGTACCCATCATGACCCCCTTCAATGATGCTCACAGGGCACATCTGGATCCTTAGCTGTGGCTCCTGTGTGATCCAGCCTTGCACTTGCTCCTGAGGGATACTTGCCTCAGCAGGGTACAAGATGGAAATGTTGGTGAGAAGCCAAGATACAGAGCTTCATCCATGCAGAAAATAAAAGGTCAGAACTCAAGAAGGGACTAATGAAGGCCAGCAGGAGGAGAGAACAATTCATTCTGGGGGAGAACATACTCTTCACCATTTTGAAATTTCATGGGGAGGATTTTCTTTCAAAATTCAATGATTGATGTTCTCTTCAATGCAATTTGCTACACAAATTCCCTTTCAATAAAAGCTGTCCTCTTACAATAAAAAAATAAAATAACCCCCCACTAAACTATTATATTATAATGCAAAACATTTCTTTTTGTTGAAATATTTCATGTCCCCTCTCCTACTACCCAGAAAAATATCAAAAGCTGTAAAATGAAGCAACTGATGTATTTTAGCAGTTTTAAGGTCTCTACTTTTATTTGTGACTACACAAAGCAACAAATAAAATTTTGATCATATAAGGCTGTATTCTATTACTGACCAAGGAAGAGCAGTTACTTAAAATACAGTTTGTGTATATTCACAACACATTTAAAAGAAAAGTGCTGACAGATCCTTAACAGCAATCCCCTTAAACCTGTCTCATATAAATTCGTCTGTTTACTAAGAATGTCCTCTAATAAGCAGGTCAGAGAACTGCAAAACAAACAGGGCAGTTCTGCTGCAGCTACTGCTCTCCATACAATATTCTTATCACATACAAGGTAACCATTATGCCTGTAATACAAGTCATCTTTGCTGTATATTTCCCAGATCGTAACACTTATGTACTTTCTCCTTTAAAACCTAGTTTGTTAAAGCCATACTCCTGGAGGTGAATGCTGCACCCCCCTGGACTGTCCAAAAATGGATCATTCCTAATTTCTGCATCCATAATTATTACAGCAAAATAAACTTGCATATGCATGAGGGAAGTGAAGAAGGGTCAGAACTGACCCACAAAAGGGACAGTGATTGAATCAGCATTTAGATTTATGGTCCAAATTGTTCCTAAAATACATTCAACAAAAGTCTCTCTGAAGGTTTTCATATGAAGCATCAGGCACAACCTAGCAGAACTTCACCAGCCAAATTCATGCCTCCATGACCCTCAACACAAATTCTGGTCCACTTGGCAAACATGCTTCCATAGCCAGTGATGGGCCAAGAGTCTGGGAAGGGGAGAAGGATCTTCCTCAAGGCAAGAATGGGGATTTGTGTTTCCACTTACAGACAAACTCCTGGGTTTAAGTCCCAATATCACAGTATCACAGTATAGATGAGGCTGGAAAGGACCTTGAAGATCATCTAGTCCAACCTACAATCCAACTAACCTATCCTCTACATCTAGATCATATCACTCAGCACCTCACCTTAGGTCTGTGCTCAGAGACTTTTGAGGTCAGAACATACAACACAGCCTCTGGCTGACCAGTTTCTATTGGCACAGAGATCACATGCAGACTACATATGGCTGCATTAACCTGTCTCTGACCAAGCAGAAGACACAATCCACCTTAAGAACTAATCTTATTAGACCTTCTTGCCAAGAAAGATGAAAACCAAAGTTTAAGTCTGGAGGAACAACTTGCCCCTTGGTGCCACTCTGTCTGAAGTGGCAGGTGAGGACACTGTTTCTGGCTATTTACAGCTGATGCTAGATCATTCTAAATTGCAAAGTTTGCAAAGCTGCAAGTGGTCACATAAATCATGTAAATCTTTATGATATTGAATTTCTTTTCCAATTGTTGATGGTTTTTTTCCCCTTCTCTTTGGTATCAGCCAGCTCTACCAAAATCTCCAAATCTGCTGCAGCTGTGAAGTTCTTTGCCCCCTCTATTGACTATTGCCTAAACCAGACATGAATCCACCAGCTTTCCATATCCCATTATGTAATAACTCCTTGTTATTGCACACCAATTTCATCTATTCTCTTCCATTCTCTGACAACTAATTTTAAACGGGAAAGGTACATGGCAAATTAACCAGCATTTCTAGCTCTCTGATGCTAATCTCAAGCAAGAAAATTTCTTTGAATTTCCTTTCTATCACCGATAATGCCACTATATCTGATAATATCATCTCACAGGGACAATGAGAACATACATCAAGGGTTAGGAATCCAGAACGAAAAGAAATCCAGTACTTTTTGATTATTGTTACTCAAGTTCACTTCAGAGAAAGCATGTATTTCTAAGAGACTAAAACTCTAGTGTAGTGAATTCACCTCTGTAATGTTCTTTTTCAGCAGTTGCACATTGTCTGCCACTGAAATAACGATGGACATGCAGAGAAGGCTATTAGGTGATTATAGAGTTGAACTTGGTATCTGCCTATATATATCCCATCATATCAAACACAGCTGCCTTTATGGAACCCATACTCAACACCACATACATTGCATTGGCACCAACCCGACAAAACACATTACTACTTAAGTAATGGGGGTTCTTTTGCAGAATCACAGGTCATGTTGCTCCAGTTATGCTTCTCTTTGGAGCAGTTTATCATGACCCTGACGTTGCGGGGGTTGTCAATCAAGCCTGTCCTGCTGAGAGCTGGGCACTGCTTGCACCCTTCACCCCAACCTAGCAACCCACCGAGTGCATCAAGCAAAGAGATGGTAACAGCATTTAGAGGTTAGGTAATTCATCTAGTTGCTGCTCAACCACTGCTGGTTAGGGCAAGCCAATGATAACAGACTAAGCCTGTCTAAACATGAGTAGAGATTAACAGAGGTATCCAGAAAAGTGAACCTGCTGCACTTTCCTACTGGCTTTATCCAGCATCGGTGACAAATAGACTCTCAACTGCTCATAACTATGAAGTGAATGTTATTAAAATACAAACAACCACATCAGCCCACCACAGAATTATTTCTTTGTTGACTGACTAAAAAAACCAACCAAACAACTGACTGCTCAACACACTTACAGAACAAGAGGGATGCCCAAACATGTGCTGGGTGTTGCAGACTTCTGTGACATGTTCTTTCATACACTCTCACTTCAGATGATTTTTTTTCCTCTGGTTACTATTCCCTGAGACTAAAATCTCCAGAGGAAGATTCAGGAAAAGAAACTTTCTTCTCATTACGTATCTATCTTGGATATGATTTTGCAGACCTCTGGCAATGAAGTTCACTCATTCCTCAAGTAAACCAAGACTTTTAGCTTTTTCCTTACACAAGCATTCTTGATGCAAATGAACCAACAGTGACTCACAGAATGAAATCAGGGACCAACTCTATAAATTACTTTTCCCAAGAGCATTGTACTTCTCCCCATAAAATGCAAGTTTCCCATTTTAAAAGTAAATATTCTTGTAAAAAGATAAAAATAAAATATTTGTTATTTTAAAATGATAAATTATGGGTTGTTTTAAACAAAATAAAAACAGATGAAGGCTGTCTACATAAAAGAGTACTTACATTTTATTTCTAAATATCTTTAATAACTCTCATTAGGTACTATTTTTTTTACTGTTTTCCCTCAAATTTCTAGTGAGGAAGAGATTTACCAAACATTACATATCTCTCAGGACCTTATAATAAACTTCCAGAAGTTATACGCATACCCCAACAGTTGACACCGAAGTCAAGACCTAGCACAGCAAGATGTGTGAAGGGTTCCTGTGAATTTAATAAACAAATACTTGAAATCTAGATATTGGGTTAGTAACTAAGCCTCCACTTCCATCCCTGTATTTGGAGGGTTTTATGACTTTGGGGATTCCTTAACTTCTCCCTCCATCTCATGCATGCCTCCACAATCCTGAAACATCTCTCTTCCCCCATTCAGCATCTTCTCAGCATCCACACACTCGATTTAAAAAAAAAAAAAATCAATTTCCCCTCTCTCAAGCAGCAAGTGCTGCTCACATACACCATCTTATATATGGCAAGGAGGGTGTCAGGTCAGTCAGCCTTTGCTCTGATACGGCAAGGACAACATGGCCAGATGTAGAACAACATGGAGAGGAGGAGCTTAGGAGGACCCAGGTGAAAGAAGAGGAAACCACAACTTGTGCTGTCCCTGCCTCCAGTGCCAAAATTACTGTAAGGGAAATTAAAGTCAGAACCGCGCAGCTCGACTTTTGCATTGAATGGCAGCAGCAATATGAGGGGCGCAAAGTACGACAGGGCCAACTGTATCTCATAAGTACCTTCTCAGCTTTTCCAGAAAGAGCTGCATTCTTCAGTTGAAACTGAAGCTCATTCAGATATTGTTAACAACAAAAGACAAAATTATGGGTTTAAAGCTCTGCACAGAGTCTCTTCCACCTTCAGGAAAAGTCACCGCTAATCAATACTCCAGTTTAAGTGCAATTCTGTAAGACATTTCCAAGAAGCTGCTGAGGGTGGGGAGAGTCAGCACTCAGCACACCAGGCTCACAGAGCAGGAACCTGGTGGCACAGACAGCACAGCTCATGGGCACAGAGAGTGAACAAGCAGAGATAAATCAATCTCTTCCTCCATAAAATTGTTGCCACTTGAACTGCAGTATCTCACACACTCATACTGCAGATAATTCAGTTTCATCTTGATTATGACCAGTATTAACACCGAAAGCAATAAAATCTTACACATTCTCATTTTCCTGGAGCCAAAGGACAATGCTGCTGCAGTGACATATGGCTCTGCTCCTCTGCAAGTATGTTAGACTGCGTACAAAATCTCCTTGTCTAGCAAAGGATAATGCTTTTTAAAATAATGACCTGCATTAATTTGTGTTTTCCACCAAGAAAACCACACATATCATCATAATCATCCTACTCTACAAGAGATATATGAGTTCTTTCACGTTGTTTGCACTTTTTTCTCCTTTAATGGGGTGATTTTATACTGTCATTGATTATATAGCTGTAACATGCAATTTTTTTCAAGCAAAAGAGTCAGCTTGGGGCTCACAGGCTGCAGAGCTATTCCTGCATAATTCAAACAACAAAGAACAGTCTAGGGGACACCAACCAAGGATAAGGCTTAGTTTTTCAGAACCCAACAGCTCTCTCTGTACTTTCTCTGATATCATGCTGCATCAACTTTGGGACAGTCACTTCGACTAAAACCCCTTCTACTCTTCTCCTGCATGTCCAGTTCCTCCCTATGTTACTGCAAGATGACCAGCCACCATGTGGAGGACAGATAGTTCTTGCTCCCAGAACAACGACCTGGAATTAACATTTTCACCTCTGTGAGACAGAAAGATTCAAAACCTTGATCCCCAATGTCCTGCAAGAGACCCTCTATAAATGCCACTTTGAAAGCTTTCCTTGTCATGAGAGAACAGATTTTATTTTCATATGAATAGACAGTATTTCTCGGCTTGAAGAGGCAGGTTCATATAAGAGCTGCAGCTCCATGAAATCTTAACCTCTGAAGTACAAGCACCAGTTCATAAAAACAAAACAAATAGGCAAGGAAAGATAGGGAAAAAATAATTCCTGTCTCCTTGTTTTTCTGTCTAAAACAATACTGAGATTGCTGATTTCAGACCAAAAAAATGCTGTTTATTCACTGTTTTTAAACTAAACATCTACCTGCGCCAACAACTTCTAAATAGCAAATAGGATGGGAACTGCATGACATACATACAGTAGCAGATTTTGTTTAGCAAATGCTTAATGTCATTGTCATGGTTGCTAAGAAGGCAGCTTGCAGTGGCACTGAAATTTGAACTTACTGCAGCTTAATTAACAAGTCTCCATTTCCTGTTTACATCTAATATGGAGACATTCAAGTCAAAAAAGGGAAATATTTACTCCTGTACTGTCATACAGAAATGAACTGCATGATGAAACTCGTTTATCCCCAGAATTCTGAACAATCATTTCCTTTGGTCTGCGACCAGCTGATGAGGTCATGATGCCCACAACCGGGGAGAAGTCATAAGGTATGGAGTCAGTTGATCTGCATTTGTGGGAATCACTTAGATAATTAAAATAAATAAATTGCAATGAAAAGAGGAAAAGGAAAACTGAGACGAATAAAACCCGAGACTGAGAAGTGATGCAAATAGAAATAACCTCTCAGTACCAATTGATACAAGTCCCCTAGTAGCAGCCCCCCACCAACCTCCCCACAGTTTATTGTTTATTACAGTGTGGGACATCCCTGGGTCAGCTGGGGTGAACCACCTGAGCTGTGTCCCCTCCCAGACTCTATGTCTCCCTTAACATCCTCACTGGTGGGATTGTACAAGAGACAATAACACTGTGCAAGCACAGCTCACCAAGCAACCAAAACATTCTGTTTATCAACAATGTTTCCAGCACAAATCCAAAACACAGCCCCATACCAGGTACTGGGAAGAAATTTAACACTGGCCCAGACCAGCACAGTATGGCATCTGCAGAACTTAAGACTTAATGTGCTTATCAAGGGGTGCCTGGGAGTAGAAAAACATTTTCTGGTAGACTTTCTACAGATTTTTGAGATGAAGTAACCTTTTTGAAGCTCCAGATGCCTTCCCTTCTAAAATATGCTGTAAATCTTTATTCTAATCATAAATATTTTCAATTACCATGCCAAAAAAATACTTTGAAAACAATAAATCTTCCTTGGCATCACATGTGAAGGGTAATATTTCATGAAATAAGTCATTTTACTCAATGACCTTATTCCTGGTGGGGCAGGGAACAACTAACAATTTGGGGCTAGTATAAATCTCTTTAGATATTTGAAACAAAGCCCAGCAAGAAGGTATGATTTCTAATTGGCAACAGAATAGGCCCAGTGACATGAAATAGGCACTAACAGGCAGATTTTCCTTTACAGTGAGCATGGATTTATAATTTGTAGTGTAACATCAAACACATCTATCAACCCTTTGCCACTGAGCACTTCACCCTTCAGCAAGGCAGCGCTGAAGGAGGGCTTCTCTTCTGCCCAAACTTCTTTCAGGGCTCTCCATTTCTTCTGTCCAGTTTCTGGCTCAGGGATTCAGACAGGTGAGCTCAAAGTGGAGGAGCAGTAGGACTATCCCTTGGGTTTAGGGCAAAGGCAGTGCCCTTATTTAAAATGGAGAAAAGTCTCAGTAATAGAATGAATGTCAACATTTGTAACAAGAACAATGAATGGAAGTTTGACATCCAAAGTTAATTTACCATAACACAATTGAAATGAATAAAAACGGATGAGATATGGAATAAGATAGGTATTCCCTAGCTGTATTTCATCATTATATTATTGTATGTTTTCTTGAAAGCATTGATCTATTTTTTCCCAATTATTATTCACAGAAACTTTTTAACCAAAACCAAATTAAGTGGAACAGTAAAAAAAAAAAATCAAATATTTAAGAAGCAATCATTCACCAAGAACATCAATCCAAAATACAGGCAAAATTTGTGAGGAAGCTTTATTTATAGCTACTGTCACTGCAAGAACAGTTTGTTCCATTGAATTACTCAGCATAAGCCATCATCAAAATTCCATTAATATGAAGGTGGACTGTCAGCAAAGTAAGAAGTCTTAATCATTGTAGTAAATCTTGACACCTCCAACTTGGAAGTGAAACAACATCCTAGAAAGGGAGATTAAGGGAGAAGACTAACAGGAGACTTCAGTAATTTGCAAAGGTTTGGAGGGGGTTAAGTCATACTAAACAAGAAACTCAGATTTACTAATAAAAGCTAGAAAATGAATTAAAAACAAAACAAACACTACCATAATGAAAACCACCTCATCTCAAAAATTAGTTATTTTGGAAATGAAAAAATCATTTATATTGTCTCCATTGTGACCGAGTATTGCAGGTTGCCTTCTCTAAGTGTCCAATAAGCAATGAAACTGCGTGTTAGCAATCTTGCCATCCGTCCAAAAGCCCATCCATCTAGTTTTCCCCCAATACCTTTTCTATCTACACTCCACAGGAACAGAGATAGAGCAGCATGGTGTAGAGAGGACTACAGGACAAACAGAAAAAAAATCTGAAGGAAAGTTTCATTTGTTTTCAATCTCCTCAATTTGTTTTCCTCCACCAGCCCATATTGGTTTTAATACACTACACTTCTCATCCGTTATAGAGTTTATGACAGAGAAGGCATCAATTGCAGCTCAATAACAGAGTTAAAAGACATTCAAACCAGTGAAAAACTGCTCACAGACATACCTCCCTGTTACTTCCAGGAAGAAAACTATGATGGTGTAGCCAGTGAGATAATAAAGCTTAGTGATATAAAACAGTTGAATGACTAAATACAATGTTAAAAGGGCTAAAATTAAATAGAATAAATTAGGTACACATTTTCAAACTCATCATAATATTGTAAATTCCGTGTTAACACAAATGGCTACTGCATGGCATAAAAACTTTCCATTTGACAGATATTGCTCCTTGAAGAGTTCAGAGTCCAAACATCAAATGTTGTATTCCCTTACTTGGCCCTAACATCCACTGCTGTTACCGACCTTCTTAAATCACACTGAGCCCACCACAGGGCGATAGAGGAACATGCTGACACAGCAGTCAAAGCAACCAAATCTTGTCAGCTTATGCAGAGCAACAGCCAAAGCTATTTCAGTAGAGAACCAAATTAAAATAAATAGTTTGGGATAATCAAATATATTTATTGTTCTGTCTGCCTCTAGAGTAACTTCTGTTGCTGTTGCCATGGAGGTTGTAGGGAACGAAAGAAAATTCTGTTTAATTTAAAGGCTTAGAATGGCACATAATGGAGAATGACTTTTCATTAAAAGACCTTTACCTGTTGATCAACAGTACTATGATTAGTACATTTTCTGTTTGTTCTTATTTATTAAATGAGGAGAAAGAAATAAAAGCCTCTCACTGTTCTTTACTACAAAGCATTAGTTCCAAGCATTGGAAGGAAGAAAGGTATATATCTTCTAGTTCACTTCAGATGAATGCCCTACTTTGGACAAAATCCATCCAAATTAATGTATACAATTCTGGATAAAACCTCCACATTTTTTATTTAAAAATAACTACAAAGAATTTTAAAAAATATATCTGTTTAGTTCATCTGCTCAAAACAGCCACAGTAATTGAAAAGTACTTTTTGTATAGTATATATTTACACTTCTCATGTGTACATAAATTAGCCTTAAATTAAATATAATTTCTTAAAATATATTTATATTTTAAAAAAACATTAAATTTGCCTCAAAGTAATGCCCTCTTCTGAGGTTCTTGTATGTGAATTATTGCGTATGTTTTTCACATACAAGCTGCCTTCATACAAATGTCCCCATTTCATTTAAAAACTTATCACTTGTGCTCTGCTGAGGTAGATACACTTTCAGTTGTCAGGTTTTGCTACTCATTTCTCCCATGTTCTGAGAAGCTACTTTGCCACAACTGTAGTATCTTCTCCCTGCAAACCGTATTTTTTTTCCTGTTGTGTTTACTGTCTAAAAGCAGATTAAGAGTCAAAAAATATTAATGTTTCTCAAATGCTATGAAGTCAGTAATAAAACTGTTTATTATACGATTGTTGTAATACAATAGCAGTCAGCTCATGTGCAGTTTAGGCACCAAACAAGGAAACTGATTTTAACAGAACATTTGAAGACAACAAGGAAAAAACACATGCCATCTCCTGCACAGAAAAACTTTAAAAGTTAACTCATAAAAGATTCATCTGAAAGAATGTTAGTCAGGAGATGTTGGCGAAATCTAGAAGTTTGTCTCCCACACACCCAAGGAAACACAGAGAGCAAATAGTGGAGGGTCACTCAATGTACTTTAAAAATCAGTACATTTTGGAATTATATTGGTTCATGATCACATCTTAAGCATATGTACTATAGACAGGTTTACTGAAGTTTTCAAAAAGAAAGACACAAGCAGCATGACTTGCTTAAAGCACAGTTTTCCCAGGCAGGAGACGAGCTCGAAGTCTTCTAGTCTGTCTTTGTCACACCCGTCAATGTCTGTTAATTACCAAGTACCTCAGTAATTAATGTAATTGACCCTACTAACCACTGGTAGACTGAGACAGCAGTCAATTAGTGACATTTAGAGAAACAGAGGCAACCACCAGTTTCACATCTGACAGTGGATGAAGCGCAAAATAAGAAAGTAGATCCCAAGTTACGCATTTCATTTTTGAAATTACACATTTTTAAGCAATCAAAACATTAAGTAGAACATATCCTTTACCACCAAAACAAAGTCATCTCATTCAAATCTGGAGCTGCCCTACAATCACAGTATTGCTTTGTAGCTGTCACTGCCAACTCGTCAATATCATATCCCTAAACTTTTATTATTTTTTGTACATAAAAAACTTTATTCAGTTTTGTTTGTTGATATTTTGTTGGTCATTTCTTAAAGGCGAACAAAAGGTGAATGGAAAGACTACCTATTATTGTATTTTTTCAATAGCCATGACCCAAACATCTTAATCATCAAGTAAACCACAAGACTTCTGGCTGTCCCTTTACAAAAGAAGAGGGCAAAGTATGATGGATTTTGAGCAGAGGTACACTGCTGCAGTGTCACTCCCAACCAGGATTCATTTGCTTTCCACCTCATTGCCAGAACATTATCCCTTGGTGTTCTCTTCTTCTCTGCAANAACACAAGAGTGAAGACTTTGTATCAATTCAAATATTTCATGGAGAAATAAGAACTCATCTAAAAAAGAAAATCAGCTAATGCAAAAATTTCAGTTTCAATCATTCTTAATATCAGATCATTACATTAGATTTTGGAGATTTGCCCACAATTCTGAAGAGAGATACTACATAACTGTTTAATCTGCAATGATATACAATTGCCACACATGTGCCCCCCTTTCCACAACCTGCAGGTGGGGACATGGAGTCTTTAGCCAACCTTGAATCAAACACCAGAATTCCTCTAAAATCTCTCAAAGCAGCACTAGTTAAACAAGTTTCCTTACAGTGCTTGCCCTGGTTCTGTGAAAGCCAATGCTGGTACATATTCGGAGCAAGGCAATACACTACCCCGAGCCACAGCACTGGGAGAGAAAGTTTCCATGTGACAACACAGCAGTGCTCTTGCCTGAGCTCTAAAAATAAGGAGTTCTGTCCACATGAAGTAACATACAGCACTCAATAGCAGCAACACTTATTTACTAGCACAGAACAGGGGAAAAAGTACTATTATCTACAGCTGGTAGTAGATGTATAGGTGCCTCTCATACCTGGTGCTGCACAGCACGTTGTCAAAAAGGTCCAAGTGATTGTTTTTTGCCCTGCAGAAGATACACCTTGAGACTGTCCACAGAAAAAAACAACATCCCACAATAAACCTCTCAGTGACAGCTGGGACAGCAGATAACCATAGCTGCATTATCATCCTAAGCATTGTTAGCATGATAATGTTACTCTAAGTTACTCCTAAGGAGAGTAACTGCACCTTTGATCTCTACTCCAGTTCTGATGCTGAGTATTTCTACCCCACGATTACACAGGCAGCTGTTTTAAGACCACATCAAAACACAAGACAAAAATACATAGTTTTGAAGGCAGATGGACCTTTTCTTCAATAAGGCAAGGAACCTCACCAGAACATTTCAAGGTAAATTAGATGAAGTCATCACTGCACTGACATTTTTAACATTGTGGTGATACTTAAAATTAATATTTTTCACCTTCAATACCTCAAATAGCTCTAAATGTTCAGTATCAGTGTTGAAAACACTCCTCTTAGTGAACACTGTGTATACTCTGTAGCAAACCAGAGCTGTAACTCAAACTGAGCTGACTCAATTTATTTGCATACTGAAAGTAAATTCTCATATTTAATTAATTGACCACATTTTTATTCCAAACATACATTTATTCCCATTTACTTCAGAATTCAGGTTAGAAATGACACAGGGTGATATTAGGACTTAAGGTTTTTGTGAAGAAACCCCACATGGACAAATTCTCTGCACATACTAAAGCAAGATTATCAAGAGGTACCACTTAGTGCTACTCCTCAGAAGTCTGAATTTGGCTTTAACAAGCACTGATGTTTACTGAGAAGGTTCAGAAAGCTTAAGCTCTGATTTATAGTGTCACTTGACAAAAATTCGATAGCTTTTGAAGAGCAGTGCCTTGCACAGATGTAGCCACAGACATCTGTTAGCTAAACAATGCTGAGGTGCATCTCACACTGCAATCCCATCCTACCAGGCAATGAGCTGGAAAACCTCAGAGCATAACACATTACGTTCAAGAACCCATTTCAGGGATTCTGACTTCTCTCCCTTATCATCTGTAGCACATGTTTACCATTTATGGCTCATCACCAGCACATACAATCACTTACATTCCAAGTGTTCAAGGAGCTCTGTAGCCGAGGAAGAAAGTACATTAATATTCTGAACTACCTGGAGACATCCAGACTTGGAAAAGCTCATGACTTTGTACTGCAATGCTTGGATGCCTTTGACACACTGTGCTAACCTAAGTCCCTCCTAACAAGTGTAGCTTGCATACCTAAAGCAATATTGATTCAGCTGTGCAGCACTGTTTGCCCAGCACCTTCAAACACTACCACGGACATCAGGCCGTGTCTTCTGAGGAGAAGTTTGTGCATCATCAAGTCAAGCCTCACTAACAAACACCAATGTGCCAACAACTGCATTAAGTTAACTTCTTTCCTTGGCCTCACAGAGTTGTTTTCTCCTATCTGATCTTGTCTGTACAAACCCTGTTATGATTTGATATGGGAAGGAGGCTTGCAGCCATAATATAAATAAATCTGCTCTGATTTATAAAGGCTCTGTTGATAGGAACAAAGATATCCACGCATGGATAAAACACAGCACAAAGACTTTCTGAAGCAAAATATCTGGGGATTAAACCTAAAGGAAAGAAGGCCATCCTTCTAAGTGAGCAGTTCAAACAGTTTAATAAAGGGAAAGAAAGAGGCCAATAAAGGAATATTATTTTGAAATGAATGCTTTTATCTCTGCCACACGGAGTCTTTCCCAGTGGCACTGCCAGAATTCAGTATTGTGATTTCATGAGAAAGGATAAGAACTTATCTTGGTTTTGGTACTTTCAGGAGCCAGTTTGTTTGAACCTTCATATGGGGGAGATATATGATCTGATGTTTTACATGAACTGCTTCACTTACCACTTAAAATTCAAAATGAAACATTTCATATTCCCACTTATCCAGCTGTATTAGGTTTTATATATAAATGCAAGGATTGTTCAAGGCTAAGTGAAGACTTTCTCTGTCAAATCATCTAAGTTCGAGGCCTTTTTTTTCATATAAATATATTCTAGACACAACTATTAAGAAAACAACACTTGATGAGGAGCTCAGTGACATGGTCTAGTTGGTGGGGAGTTGGACTAGATAATCCTGTGGGTCCCTTCCAACTCAGCATGACCTGTGAACACACACACAGCCAAACTTCTGCTTACACTTCTGACCTGGACAGCAAAACCTATATCAATGTGTGAATGCCATATCCCTCTGCAGTCACAGCTGTGTCACTACACATAGTCTCATTGCAAATCCCTGTCATTATTTTCCTTCTAGGCATCTTTTTTAATTAAGATGTTAATTGCTTCCTGTGGTATCTGTAACAGCTTCTCAGCACTTACTGGGGAACAAGCATTTCCAAACTTATACTATGTCAGAATATTTTCTATTAAGGTATGTACCTCATAAGCACATTCACCTTTCATACCAAGTTTTTTTTTAGCCACAGGTTTTCAAGCTTCCGGCATTTAAGTTGGGTGAAAGTGGCAGTTCCTCCAACTGTAAGACAGAAGTAGCGATGTACCAGAAGATAAATAAATGACATCTAAATCACTTTACCTCTCAAAGTTCTGGCAGGGCACTTGAA
>WEKX01004757.1:196307-238320 GCA_013390025.1 Pitta sordida
AGGGCACTTGAAGAGTCCAGGAAAACTAATTGGATCTTTTTGCCTGGTTTATCCTTGTGCCATTAAAATAAACATGAAACAATGTTCCTTTTTAACCACTTGAGTCAGTGCAGTTCAGTAAACTGATAAAAGGTTTGTGGAAGTAAATTAATATTGCATGAAGGCTGCTGGAACTATTAAACAAACATAAGTGAGAACCCATCACTGAAGCCAAAACAGACCTTTATGTGATGAGGGAAAGTGGCAGAAAAGTCAATAATCATTATTCCGGCAGGTATTTTGCCCTGTGAAAATGGCATGTGACCTAAGCCAATGTAAGCAATGCTTATCTCTGATGTAAAGAGTTATGCTGCTGGATCAGACCTTCCATCTGGACTACATGTCTTTTAACAACAAAAAAATTCTCATCACCCATTTTTCATGCATGCAAAGGAACATTTATCAAAACACTTCAGCTACTACCTCTCTTCAGAAGAAACAGGGAGGAAAGAACAGTACTTTTCTTCTAAGCTATGAAACAGTTCAATTATTGGTGTCTTGATTGTGGTTTCACAAATCTGATACATGAAATGCGCTTGAAGTGTCCATTTGAAGAAATAATGCAAGATAAAAAAAACCCTGCTATTTATGTCTTCATCAGGCTAAGCCAAGCTTTATTTTTGAACAGTCAGTTCAGTTGCGTCTGTTGTAGGCAGAGCACAAGATGAAAATTATCAGCCTTGCTACAGGAGTCAGAAGCAGGTCTGCAGCTCACGGATGTTTCAAAGACTCTACCAAATGTACCGAAGTGCCACCAAAATGTAGCCACTGTCTTACCCACTTTCACACTGTACTTCAGAAATACCCACTCATGTGACAACAAAGGAGGCAAACCTTCACGACCTTGAAATCATAAAGTCGTATTAAATATACTTGCATTGGGGGAAACTGGACTGGAAAATATTGGTAGTCAGCAAAACAAAACTGTAGAAATCTGTCACTACCTTTCCTGGTGTCTGCCATGGAAATGGTCAATACAGAGTCTTGATAAATTTGCGTTTGTCTGGCATTAAACAATGCTGGATATGTAACCTTTTAGCATCTTAGGTTGTTAGACTTGAATAATACTTTAATTAATAGACCCCATGATGTTATTTGCCTCTGATGGAAAACAACTTCTTTAGGGTATACACCCAGAAAGAAATTTCATTTATACTAATTGCAGATCTACAAATTTCCATATATTCCCATGCCATGAGACACTAACAAAACAATTTCTTTCCTGCCTTCAGGTACACATTTATTTTACAAAATTTACTGCTTCAAATATCTCTACATATTTGTCATTCATTGGGAATTAAGTGCTTTCATATAGTAGGTTAACAACGCTCAACTACTCCTAAAAAGTCTTCCCTACTATTCCACTGAGCTCATTCATATATTGGGTTGGGGTTTTTTGACTTACTAAAAAGAAGTTGTGAAGAGCAGAAGAAAACTTCTTTTGCATAGTTCAAGCAAAAAATCACAGGAAAAGGAAGCAACATCATTCAGAACAACTGCAGTTTTCCTTTGAGACCTTTCTTATTACAATAAACAACCACTTGAAGAGGAGTTTGATAATTACTCAACATCAGCCCCAAAAAAGAAGAAAAACCTGAAGATAAGGTATTTTCATCCATTTTAAGAAAAATTAAATGTTAGCATATTTAAGAATGTTTAGTTTAATTACAGTCTATTTACCATAAAAGGTGAAGATGCTGCTCAGGGTTGAGAGAAGATTAATGTATTTTTTAGTTCTATTTAATTTCCCCTAACTGCTCACCAGACTACTCATATCTGATACTTCTTCCCCCTTTCGTCACCTGCTCATTCATATATAGATTTGGTTTATTCAATCAAAACAATAGCAAACTACAGAGTGGAGGGTTGATTAATCATCAAACAAAATATTGAAGACTTACCATTTACGCAGACTTCAAAAGATTTGCAAAGGTCATCCTCAAACAGGCAACCTAAAAATACAATAGAAAAGTAAAAATTATCACAAGTATAAACCGGTGGCTAATTAGTGCTGATTCAAGGTCTATTAAACACTCAGCAAGAGTCAGAAATTTGATTGGTCTACGAAGCCTAAATCAGGAAGTACAGAAAAACCAGAACAGGTTTGATTAGACCTGGCTAAGTCCAGAATAGCCTTTGATGTTTTTCCTCTCCTCATTCCTCTACTGAGGGTTTGATTTTCCCTGCATGTTTCTCTTATTTGAGGAGCTTAATGTCCTCTGGTTTGAATACCTTATTATACTGCAACACTGCAATACAATACAAAACTATATCCATAAAAAACAAGAACCTCCTAATGATATTGCTACTGCAATGAGATGAGCCTAGAAATCAGGTATAAACTCACAGATTATTGTGAGTTGGAAGGGACCCACAAGGATCACTGAGTCCAACTCTTAAACCACACCACTGCCTACCCAGCAGGAATCAAACTCTGGTCTCCTGCATGGCAGGGAGGGGTCACTCACCACTGTACTAAAGTGGATTTCCAAATTGCTCAAATTAGGCTTAGATTTAGTAACTGCAACCATTAACCATACCTAGATCCTCAAGAGCACTGACTTCTTTGAGACAAGTTTGAAAATTAAGCCACCACTACCATAACACCTTACATACAGCTGAAAAATCAGTACAGGCGTATAAAAATATACTAGGATTTTTTTCCATTGAAAGTAGGAAACTGGTTCCAAAACCTGCTGCCTTATGGGCCATGGCTACACCAGCTTCATACTTCACACCCCAGAAACTACATCCAGGATGGCAATCCCAGCTGATTCACCCATACACAACTTGGCAAATTAAGCATTCTCTTCCCCTGTTGGTTACTGTCCCCTAACCAGGTACTGAGACACCACTGATTATCCCCTTTATCCTCGAGCAAAATGAGCCCCTGCTGATACTTGTGAGAGGTAGCAGGGAAGGGGGTAAAATGCACCTCTGCTCTGGTCATTCCACACTGGGGCATAAGCATCAAGTACAGAAGCAGCATGAAATATCTGGCTACTAATGAAGGGCATGCACTTCGTTAACATAACCAGCAGTTTATTTTCTGACAAAGATAAAGTGCTAGGACTGAATTAAATCCACAAAATGAAGCTGCGTTTTGGACACAGAAACTGTCCTAGAGAATACATCTTTACAATTAAGCCTTTGACTTGACTGGGAAATATTTGGAGTTTATAAACGGGCACACAGAGTTATAGATATAAAACAACCTTGAACTTCTTTTTGCAGTCAAAAAAACCAGCCAGGAACTACATCACCCCTAAACACACGAGCAAATTCTATCTCCATGAAAGCAGAGTGCAGCACCTCTATTAATCAGAGTCAAACAGATGAAGAAAGCTATTTTAATAAAGAGAACTGAAGGGCTGAAAACACTCTCACTATGAATTACCTGGCTCTTAACCCTGCTAAAAGAAGCATTTGGGAGGGACTTATGTACACCTGCACAGCCTCTCAGCAGGTAACTGTATGAGCACATCATTAAGCCTGAATTATGTTCACAGAATCACAGAACCAACAGGGTTGGAAAAGACCACCGACATCATCAAGTCCAACCTATTTCTTAACACCACCTCATCATAAATCTGAAGTCTGCATCATGGCACTAACTACTTCATCTAACCTCTTTACCCACACTGCTCAATTTGAAGCACCTGGGAGCTGGGATTACAGACACCTGTTGCCTGCATCCACCTCCCAGAGGTGGAATTACAGACACCTGTTGCCTGCATCCACCTCCCAGAGGTGGGCCATCCAATAATATACTGATAATTTTGGAAGCAGAAAAATCCAGATACAAGATGAACAAAAAGAACCTGTTTAGGTGCAAAGAAATAAACAACCAAGCTACCTCTATACAGAGCTCTGATTCTGCTTTATTTATCAATATATTTTTCATTAAAAGCACTGAACAAAAGTGGCTTTATCATGTTTTAGTTTTCCTATCAATACCTTGCTGCAAATAAAAAAAAAGTTATCTGATGCCATTAGACTTGTAAACCTATGTCTTGGAGAGCAGATTAATAAAGTCCATGCATGGTAAACTGTATCCATGTATAATTACTTAAAAATAGACAAAGACCTCCAAAACTCCTTGAAAAACACTCTGTCTCAAGTTATTTATTGCTAGGGTTGATTATCATGCATATTTAACCCATGCAGTCAACATGCTAATTTAGCTACTAATTCATCTCTTGTTTTTATTTGCTGTGACATTAAGAGGCATCATATTTCATTTTAATTATCCCCCTACTAATAGTAGCAATGGTAATAAGTCATCACTAAAGAGTGAAGTGATATTTTGTTTCCAAAATGCACTTAGTTCTGTCGATGCCTTGTGGAAACTGAACTACATTGTATTTTCTACCAAAAAAACCCTCCCTACCATAGATCATCTTCCAATATATATAAACTGTTGATACCGTGCTTTCAAACACCACCAAAAAAACCCCAAAACAACAAGCACAGTGCACCAATCTCATGCCACAAAACACCCCTGAATTAACCAATTCTCCATGTAATTATCCAACATAAATTGCTTTAATAGAGTATTTAACCTGCATCAAAGAGTCACCTCTTCATCCACACTTGCATGGTTCCCACATCTCAGTGGTGACAAAGCAGGTCAATATATTGGATAGAATGTGTATTACAGTACATTTACATGATACATTATTAAACAGCCAGGAAAAGAGATCCCATAGGGCTTTGCAAAATCTTTTGGCTTTCTTTCCTTTCCCTCTACCCTCCATCTCCAGTACTGCTTCTCAGACAGACACCACAACATAATCACAAAAACCTCTTGCAAGTACAGGACCTAAAAATTTAAATCTGTCATATTATTCTTATCATGAGACACTAATAAAACTAATCCCTTCCTTGTTTTCACCATGTACACAGCAGTTCTTCTATGAAGAAGAAATAGGAAAGTTTGGATCACATCACAAGTTAATACTTGTTTGGATTTACAAGAAGGGTCTCTGAAGGCTAGGACAGTCAAGACTCCAGATGCAGTCATGCAAAATTTATCAGAAAAGCCTGTAAAAATTCAATTATCAGGAAAATATATTTTGACCTAGACTGATCACCCAAGTCAATTATATTTATTTTTATGTCCTTTCCCCCCATTAACCAACTAAACATCTCTTCCAAGAAATCCAAGAGGCCTGTAGGCATTTTTCTAAATTAAAATTAACAAATAGGTCATAGCCCCCCTTTATCAACAACAATCAAAACAAGAAAACAAACAATAGAAAAAACAGTTAAGTTTGTTTTATATGCATCAATCAGAAACAGGAGAAACACAAACCTTCCTTCCTGTTGTTGAGGTTTCTCATCCTGTAACTTAACATCTCCTCACATTTGCAGGCCAACCTCACCCCATCAGAAAACTTTAACAAAAATTGTGTTAAGGCTTTTAATAGTCCTGAATGAAAGCTTATTCCACATTTACGTGCTTCTTTCTGCTCAGGTTGCTAAGCAAGGCAAGAAGACCTGGAAGGGTGAGAGCTGTTAAATGATGCTAGCTAGAGAAAATAAAAAGGAAACACCTGGGCATGAGCTGGGCACCAGCTGGGCCTTGTTGGGTCTTTAGCCCCAGCTGTGAATGACTCCAAATAATGAGCACATGCTTATTTTCTATAACGGGATTGAGAAACATGGTCCAAGAATTACATTTTAAAAGTCCTCAACTCATGCAGCTGCGACAGAAAATCAAGATAGTGCACAACAAGAATAACAAATGATAATCTGAACTCATTAGTAGGATGAATCAAACAAGGTTTTTTGCAGAAAACTGATGGGAGAAGTCATCAGATTGAGAGAGACATAATTCTTAATAGAGGTGGGAGAGAAATTTGTTCAGTCTGTTAAAGCTGTGACCTACCCACCACCTCCTCATCTGTCGGCTATACATGTGTGCTTGACACCTCCACATTTACACAAAATTGCAAGAAGGGATGGGGAAGTGTTCTTTAAGCTGATCACGTTTTTGGCAGAGTTCTTCTCAGGTTCCCAAACTCTGGGGTTACAGAGGTGAGTAGGTGGACACACAAGTATGCACTCATTAGGCAAACCCCATCAACTGTATGTGAAAATTATTGTTTCTTTACTTAGTTTCATTTTGACATTCACTGTGATAAATATTTGGGTATTCTCCAGCCCTATCTTTTAAATGCTCTGTCATCCTCTTTGTTTTTTCTGTTTACAACTTCTCCATTCTAGGAAGTATTTTTTCTAACTCTTACTTCTACTTGCCAAAAAAAAAAAAAAAAAGGCAGGTATTCTCCTTCCTGTCCCTCCCAAGCATGTGCTTCCTGTACTCAGGCACTGTCTTCTCCTTTCGCTCTTGCAGTTGAACAGCTCTGTCACTTTATCATTAGTGATTGCAGGCAATTTCTGGATCTCAAATCCTGGGCATTTACACGTGTGCCCTCCACTTTCCTTCTTCTAGCGCACTCAACCATTCCTTGTCTACATCGCTTTTGGTATGTGATCAGGAGAGAGGCAAAGAGACTGGAGGTAAGAGAGGAGCAGAATTTGCTTTATCTTGCTCTATATTTAGAGCTTTTCGGAGCTGGAGTAGGTTCAGTTACATTCTTTCTTTCTCCTCAGGTTCTCAGGATATCCAGAATATTCTCCACTAAGAAAGTAATTTATCAGTACATCAGAACCTGTGATGATTTGTCAACAACTGATTGGAATAGTAATTTAGCAGTGAAAGCAGAGTAAATCAATGTAGTCAAAAATAATATTGAAGTGACATGTAATACCAAAGGGGCCCTTTCTTCTAAAAGAAAAAGCAAGATAAATGTATGACAACATAAAAAATACTAAGCTTTGATCTTCTTCCTTTACTCCTTTTATCTTTTTTGAATGTAACAGATGCCTGATGTGTTTGTACTGCTAACCCTTTAGAGCTGATATTTTCCTTTCTTAATTGTGTGCATGTACAAAGCCCAACACAATGGAACACTGATCCCTGGTGAAGAATCCAGGCCTCACTCTGATCCAAATTAACAGTCATAAAGATGACAAAAGAAATCCCTACAGTGTTTAACTGGAGGACACTGCAATCCTTTACAAAAAAAGTTTCCAAGGTAAGGTCTGGAAAGGTTTCCCATAAGTGTTACCATAGGGTGTTAACACTTCCTCATCTCAGAATTACCCCTTATTTCAATTCATTCTTTGTGCACACTGATTTTGTGTATTGAAATGTGACTTTAGCCAGAATAATTTACCATGGAATAGTTTTCATTCAACTAGGAAAAATGTCAGTACTAAACTTACAGCCAAGATTTGCCCCTGAAGCCTCAATGACAGGACACATTAGTACTCCAATTACCTTCTTTACATTGCTTTCCCTTCAACATGGATGGATTGACACACTAATAAATAGGCAAAATAGTACAAGAATGCTGTGATGTATGTCATTATTTCTCTCTCTGTCCTTTCTTCATTTAGGGAAAAAAATTATATCTTTTCCTTTGCATGTAATCAGCCTGAGCGTGTTCACCACTAAAGAAAGGATTTGCTTCGTGGTGAAAACACTATTAACTTATCTGATTGCTAATGGCATGATTGCAATGATGTAGGGCTTTCCACTGAGGAAAGGTCACCACTAAGAATAATTGAAGATTTGAGCAGTAATAATAGGTCATGAGGAGAAGAGGCACTGAAAGGCCATGGCTGAGAAAGCTTCAGAACAGCATTTGCATTTGCCCAGGGCTCAGAAAAACGTGGCTCATATGGGCAGTGTTTGTCTTGGTGTGACATTTTGTCATTTTTCACAGTAAATGTTAAAAGAACTTGTATTGTCTCCACTGAAATAACAGAATTCTCCAAATGGTACATTTTCTGACTCTGTTTCTTTAGTAAGATCACCACTGGCTCAAAGGCAAATGCTAATCACAGATATAATCTGGCAAACAACTAATATGTAGTTCCATTGAACACTAGCATGCTCTCCATTTAAATAAAAAATAGTAGATAAACCCATTATTGGAAAATAAACAGAATACAGTTTTAAAACCTTACAGTTAGGTAATACCTTTTAGAATCGAGACTGAAATCTTTCACCTACACACTTAAATTGCGGCAGGAAAGGTCAAATGTGATTTACTCACAGCCCCAAATAAAAGATCTTTGCCATTTTGATGTCCCATTTTGGGGTAAAATAGTGTCTCTACAACATAAAGTGTATGAGTTGTTCCTTCAAAATTACAAATTCTTATTTGGACTGTTCTACACCTGTAGACAAAATATCATAATGATCAAGAGCAGACCTTCAATAACTGAGACTCAATACCTTTTGGTAACCAGTTGCTAAAATTAAATTCGTTACTGGGCATTAAAATGAAATCACCCAACACCCACTGAAATCACCCAACCACACCTGTGACTAACCAAAACTTTTTTTTTCACTTAGCAGAGAATTTGAAAGCTGAACAATCTTGACTCTTAATTAATAATTCTTCTTCACTGCTCAAATACATCAAAAAAATCCCTGATTTTTTTCCCAGACATTGCCTGTTCGACATCTTTCTAGTATTTTGTAACTATACAATATGAAAAAAGCAACACTGAAGCCTACATAGAGCAGAGGATGACATTACCAGCAGTGCCTTCCTCAGTATAATTGCACCTATGAAGCTGCAAGTATTGCAGTGCAGGGGCCTCTGTAATATTTATTCTGTGAAAGAACTACTGTCATCATTATATCTGTCAACCTCATTTTACCATCAGTAGCTGACAGTCTATTCCAGTAACTTGTTTTACAAAATTGCAGTACAGGAATGAATTCTAAGTCCTAATTATAACACAATTCTAGATGTCTTCCACAGTGAGGGTTAAGACAAGTTGGGTCAAAGAAGTAATGAACTATTAGCTGGAGGAAACAGGAGCTCTGTCTGGAGGTTATGTGCTTTGGAAGACAGCTCCTTCAGATAATAATTCCAAAACACTTACGTGGAAAATAACATTATGTACCATAATCTGAAACTAATCAATCTCCAAGAGTCACATTCAGTGGCAGCATGGTTTTTTTAATGGTTCTTTAAAGTCATGCCTCATGTTTTGGGAAAACTCCCTTATTTACACAATCAAAGGAAAGAAAAGCGATATATTTATCGTTTTTCTCTAACAAGCACCATTGGTGCTTGGTTGTCAGATGTTCTTAATGAGTATCTCCTTGGTGCTTAAAAATACATAACTGGAATTCACAGCAATTCTCATCCACTTATATTGCCTCTAAAAGTAAGTAATTACCCAGTCTTTATGGGTAATGTTCCTCTCCAACACTGTCTTGAGCAGATTTCAAAGACAGAAATTACTGCTTGAAGAGGACTTACACGGTATCATTCTGTTTTCTGTTTTACTTAGAAAACAGTACAGCATCTTTTAACCAATGTTGACTGTACCAAGATTTGCAGTATGACCAGCTGTCCCATACGGCCCTTTCTGTTTCTCTTCCTCAGACTTCTTAGAAATCGTTCTTCCTTTCTGCTTCATCTCTATTTCACAGTTAATTTGAGCTGGGTAAATTATCATGTGTACTTGTCAAAAACAACTTACAAAGGAAAAGAGAATCGCCAATGGCATCCTGGCCTGTATTAGGAACAGTGTGATTAGTTGGACTAGAGAAGCTATCCTTCCCCTGTACAAGGCGCTGGTCAGACCACATCATGAGNTCTGAGAAGTCTGAAGTGTAAGGGAATGGTTCAAAGTCATTTATTGCAGTGAAGTAATTCTGATCTGGACAGCAGCACAAATGAGTTTGGGAGCTACACTTAACAGACGAGCAGCAAACAGGGAGATGGGGCTCAAACACTACTCTAAATCTATATCTGTGTATCCATAGTAAGATGTTGGAAACAGTTTAAATTGCTCTTATTGCTATTATTGGAAGAGTGTTTGGAAAAACAGCTTCATAGCTTTATTTTGCATTTCTGAATCACATTATAATGTTAATTTAGAGGGTTGAAATCACCTGGGGTCAGCTCACGAAAGAGACACTACTATATACACTTGGTAATTTCTTTAATAAAGAATTTAAACAGTCCAGAGAAATCCACATTAATTATTCATGTGCTGGAGAAAAATAATGAAAGTCAATGAAGAAAGTCATAGTCTCTTGAAGCTCTTGAGGGAAAAAAGAATAATATTAGGTAAAATTCAATGGACTGTGGCATCAAGATTTATCTACACAATTTACCCTGGGAATCTGAATTGCGAATGAAGCCATAGCAGTCTCTGGTATGAGACAAAGTTATGAGAAACAAGTCACACAAAGATACTGGGAGCACACAGAAGTTAACCACACTTGCTGACAATGCCCCAAAACTTTCCCTTTACACAGGGAAAAAATGAAAGAATCATAAAAATATTTATATACTAGATTTTTTTTTTAACTACCAAGAACTCATCTGCTTGAATCAATACAAATTGTCTTTTGACATATAATCAATGTGCAGCACCTTGTGGCTTTGTCCAAGTCCTGTGGGACTTGTATGGAAATGCCTACATGGACATCATGACAAGGGGCAGAATTAGGACAATACTTTGTTATGTGGATAAAGAATTAAATCTATCCTGTATTGACGCAAAACTCTTTCCAGACATGTTTAAATTCGTTCCAGAGTAGAATGATCCACTTCTACTTATTTTTGCGAAATTACACCTATTTGAAAGAGCTGAGAGTGAATGGCCTTGATTTTGACCAGTAATTTTGCTCTAATTTCTCCTGACTCACCCTAATGTATCTGAGGCTGGCTGCAGAGCCAGCTGTCCCACAGTCCATTCTGCTCTTGTCTCTGGGAAGTAGCTCTGCCTACCCTGAGGGACCAGCAAGATGGTTTTTCTCCCCAAGCTAGTTGTTGAGAGGCAGCCGCTATAATGACACACATCAGAGAAGTAGTTAAGAAAAAGACTAATGATTAAAGCAATTTGGGGAGGAAGCCAAGAAAATTACAGATAATTCTGAAACATGACAAATATGATGCATGCTGAGTAGCACCAGAATTCATATTCTGGTTTCTTCCTAAAAAGTGCACAAAAGACACAGTTTTTGTCTCCCTAGGAAAAAAAAATGAAAAAATATTGTTAGAAGCCTAAATATCTGAGATTTTAGAAATTCATCTGTTACGCTCGTTTAAACAAGGAGGAACTGCCCCTGAGAAAATTAACTTATTTAGAACAAAAACCTCGACGCCTGGGTGCTGTTAGGAGTTTATATAGGTAAATTAAGAGCAGCCAAAAGTCATTGCTGTCTTGTAATCATACGGTCACCAGCTCTCATTAACTGGGCCTCCAACTCCTATTGATTTGATGGAATTGAGTGTTTGAGCAGCTGTGTGAATTAGGACACAAATGTCCACTTTTTTTTTCAGATTTTTTATCTTTATTATTTTTCCTTTGTAATCTTTAGTTCTATATTACAGACTATTCAGTTGTGGATGTTCTTTGCTACTGAGAGTTACCGGGTAGAAGGCACGTAATGGAAAATAGAACAGAATTTTCACAACAACGGATTTTTACAACACTGTTCACCAATTGGAAACTTTCTCTCCGCTTCCTCTGCTCCACCAAGCTGCTCCAGAGTCCAGAGCTGGCTTGGCCTGATGAATCCAGCCTCTGACTAATAATCAGAATTAGCCCAGAGACTACAGAATGGAAAAAGAATGTGACATATTAGCTCCATAAAGAGTTTACCAATATTTATTTTGAAGGCTTTTTTTCTTTCTTTCTTTTTTTTCCTGTTTGGAAATACAGAGAATGAAGATGGTTGAAGAAACTTAGAAACCTGGAAACTGTGAGATGTACGAATTTAGAAGAAAACACTGGAAAGACAACCACAGTTTTAGAGGGGCAACACTGAACACTTCACCACGCAGTGAAGAGTAATGTACAAGAAAAGAGGAAATGTGAGAAAATAAGAGAATTTGAGAAAGGAAGTGCAGGAGAATAACCTCCACAGAAATGTCTGCAATGCATGATGTGGTAAAAGTGATAAAAAGCCAATAATCCCATTGATAGTTTTGCAAGCTGATTCCCAGATTTCATTAATTCAAGGCTGGGTTGGGGTTTTTTTTGTCAAAAAAAAGTTTGATGTTAATATTTAATGAGCTTCCAGACATGAGTCTGCAGTCTACAGTTGACTTTAATTTGACCAGCATTTGCATAATTCTGTGAGACATGATTTTCAGTGAAGTTTAGAATCTGTCTGGCACCTCATATGGGAGCCTTCTTAAGAATTCTTAAATTATTTTAATGAACCAATATTATTCAAAAAATACTTTTTTTCCTTTAGGATTTGAACTTTAGCCAAAACATTAAAACATAATCTTTAAAAGTATACTTGAATAATTTCTATGTGGCAAATATATTATAAATCTAATCTTGTGTTGTTTCTGAATTTAATGCTCTGCAGACAGCATTGAACAATGTGTCTGCAATGTTACGTACCTCAATACAGTGTTTACCTAAAAATCTTAATTATAAGAATTTTTTAAAACCACACAAAAGAGCAACAAATAAATCACCAAAACAAAGCAAAGCTTTGTGGCCTTTGTTCTACAAACTATACATCATGCAGCAGAAGTACAGAAAGAAGAATAGTAAAACTGTGCCTGGATGAATAAATGATTTATTTTTTACAGTGCAATCTCATTTGAAGTGTTCTTTCAACCAACAGGAGACTGTGACAAGACTGCCTGAAAGCTCTGAAATTGTTTCATTAATGATATGTCAAAAATGCAAAATATGATGTGCCATTACACACCAGCCTGTACAAGGAAAAACTACACAGCTACTTGTCTTCATTTAGTTTAAGAGTAAAACTTAACTTTCAAATTCACATTAAGCCCTGGCTTTTTTTGAAAAAGTGGCTTCAGTTTCCTACAGACAGCTGGAGAGTATCAGGTCAAAGACCAGAAAAACAACCACTGTATCTACAGTTCTTTTGCTTTTGTATACAGAGGCACACAGGGAAAAAATGTTGTTCATGGAATATGAGCTGTATTGTTATTCTGCAGTTGACAGACTTTTGGGTGGAACTTGGTTCAGGATAGACTCAGGATTTTTATAGCTAACAAGTTTTGTCTATCAGTTCAACTTCCCTTTAGCTATTAATGTAATGTCAGAACAACAAAAAACCCAAAACCCTTTGGTGCCATTTCCTGCATCATCACCATAAACAGTTTTAGCAATTTTACATAACTAAAACTATGAAGTTAGTGTGTGTAGGTTCAGTGAAAAAACAGTCCCCAGAGTGACCAAAGTCTGCTGGACAATTCCATTAGAGAACCCAGCTATTCTTCTTCCTTATTTAAACAGAGGACAGGGAGTGACTGGGATGGAATAAGAGAGCTGCTACTGGCTGGCAGTGTGTGGATATACCTGCATCCTCCCTACCTCTCAGAAAATCCTCATTTTCCTAATATCCAGCGGCTCTGTCCAGTGGCATCTGATTATGTAATTATGGGTTAAAGGTAGAACACATATAAAAGATAATTAGACCTCATTTATTCTTGCTTTTAATTATAATGCTTTATTTCGTAAGAGATATGAACATGCCTTCAAATCACAAGTGGGTATTGGAGTCTTTTGTCATTCCAGAACTCCCAAGCCTTTACCTGCATTGTTGAAAAAACCTTTGAAAACACTGTAATTTTGCTCTAACCTGTTCTCTTCTGGGGCCTCCACCACACCTCCATGGCCTGTCCAACCTCCTGGTCTGTACAGTTCACCAATAAGGACCTTACAGACAGGACAGGGAGTTTAGGCCACGGATTATCCCAGAACCACAGAACTAATTAGGTTGGAAAAGACCTTTGAGATTATCAAGTCCAACCCATGACCTAAAACCACCTCTTGAACACTCAGTGCCACATCCAGTCTTATCATAAATGCTTCCAGGGATGGTGACTCCACCTCCTCCCCGAGCAGCCCATTCCAGAGGCCAAATCCCAGCAGCCATTACCTTTCCAGGTGTGTGAACACCTTTTTTGTTACTACTAATCACAGTATCACAGCATCACAGTATAGATAAGGCTGGAAAGGACCTTGAAAATCATCTAGTCCAACATATAGCCCAACTAACCTGGCATCAACATCTCGATCATATCGCTCAACAATATATAATAATAATGGCCTAGTGTAAAACTGCCAGATGCTAACATCCAACCTTAGCAAAGATTACCAGGACTTTTTTTCCTCTTGCAAACTGCATAGTTCACAACATTTGCATTCCCAGATGGATAACTGATTCTTTACCCTGAAGAAGTTAAAACAAAAAGGCAACTGAAACATGTCAGAAGGAAAAACTTACTAGTTCGTTACTTCACAGAGGCTTTTTTTAATATATTTTTTACTAAAATATCCTAAGAGATTTAGTGTGACTCATAAATGCCTAAAAATATGGAAGCTATTTTCCTCCTGTGTTCTTCTTCCTTTATGACGAAGGGAAGCTGTAAGTGCTTTGCTTTTGTTTCTTGTTATTTTCTGCTTGGTTTCTGCCTTCCCTTTTTGGTGAGAATTATACCTTACATTATGTTCCTGCTTGCAAAGCTCCTGAGTGAGCACCACCTGCACCAGCGGGAGGCACGGCAGACAAAAGCAAGAAGCACACAGCTGCAATTACAGACCAAAGAGGATTGCTAATCTTGCTGAGTGCTACACCTTGGTTCTCCCACTTCCAGTCAGGGCCATGCACATGCAAAACAGTATCAGTGTTTGCCTTGGAAAAATACAGGTATATATCTTCCTGTTACAGCTGTAGGAATGCGCTTGTATTAAGCAAGTTTATATGAAACATTTATTAAATGCATAATCTTAGTCATTATACTTGTAATTATTATGATAAAATAGATTTGAAAATTGGTGCCCAAACATTAGTATCTAGTGCTATCCAAGATACCACAGACTAAGACACTGTCACAGCAGTGAGAGATATGGTCCAGGACTTGTGGAAGTTCCATCCTTTCTAGAGTGCCAGGGTGATTAACCAGGATACCCACAGCACCTGAAGCAGCACAACGAGGTCTCTTGTTAGGCAACTGAATCCAGACTTCTTTTCTAAAATAATCTAAGTGAGCCATGTCATTAAATTCCTATTTTTGTCAACTGGTCTTGCAGGTTTCTCTGCAGTGATCTTAAGTAAATGTCAACTGCACAAGTATTGTGGTTACCTGAGGTGAGAATCCTCTACTGCCTTCTTTAAGATGTCAAAAACCAAAAGTCTATCTCTACAAAACTGGTAATTTTCTCAACACTCCATCAGTTTAATACCTTTGAAAAATACAGACTCAGAGGATACAAAGACTCAAGAGGAAGGAAGAACTAAAATGAGGCACTGTACGTTGTTTTTAACTGCTTCATGAGGTGGATGTCTCTACTTGATACCAGTTCTGCTGGCATCATAACCTTGGCTTGCCTGGTCCTCTGTGCCTCGTTTTGTAGTGTTGTAGGTGGTCCTGTTTCCACAATATACAGTGAAACAGCCACCAAGGGAATATCTTGTTTCTGACATAGGTACCGAAGCCTCTTTACTGATTTTTGAAATAAGAAGTTTGGGTCCTAAATGTTCAGGACAGGCAGAGGAATTAAAACAAACTGGGAAAGTGCTCTTGCCGAATTACAGCAGAGATACTTCCCTCAACTAAATTAGGAATAGCAAAGTAAATTAACCTTTCTTCCTATTTGAAAAAGGAGGAATATGTTTTCCCTTCCCTATATTTTGTTGTGGTCACACAGAATGCCTTCTATTGCTCATAAACAACTCTGTGAATCAGGAATAACTCGAGGCTGAAAAGCACAAAATTTAGCCTGGAAGTATGATGGTAGAGATGGGTCCCTAAGACAAGAGAGAGTGCCCCATCTTGATATTTAAAGGGGAAGGTAGAAAACACATAAATAACTTTGCATTATATTTCAGGATCAGGATTAATATTTTTTCCAAAAAGGAGGCTAAAATGTGAGGATTTTTCATGGAGACCTAAGTCTCAGGGATGTAGTCACCATGCCAGGTCACTGGCACAGAGTCAAAGACAAGTTTGTGTGATGAAAACAAATCTAATGGGTTTATTTTTAAACACAAGCATTTCATAATGAATATTCAGCAAGACAGCTGCAGCCTAAAATTCATCCAGAACTCAGCCAGGAATGGCTTCAAATAATCATTGCATACATGGAAAAATCCAGAACATTCCTCAGAGGTCTGTCTATGCATTTAGGATTATATATTTTGTTGTGAGTGCTACCTATAGTTAAACAGTATTTAAAGACAGTTTAGAAAAATAAAAAAAATAAATAATAAAAATAAATAAAAATAAAAAAACAACACCTCTGGAAGCACTAAGATTTTTGACTCCAGAAACATTCACCTACCCCCTGAAAGTATCCCTCTGTAGAATAACATATGATAGCATATTTTTAGACCATAACCTATGCTGATAGGATCAGTTTTAAAAAGTTACAAGATCTCATTCATACAACATTGCCAGATATTTTTCTTTTCAAAATGTCAACTTGGATATCATCTATTGAATTATACACTCTGCACAGAACAATACAAAGCTCCAATAATGAGCAACAAAGAAAGCAGGCACAAAACTGGAGATTCTAGTGCTCTGAAACTTAGTACAGAAGGTTAATTTTCGGTTCAACAAGTGAGAGATTCATTCTCTATTTCTGTGCCCCCCTGCATCTGAATCCCTGAATGATCCCTACAGAAAAAGTGTGAAGGAAGAAAACTGTAAGGCTATTTCAAGTCTATTTCAAGTCCTGTAGGAGTTTGACAGTATTTCATTTTTCAGCATATGCTAAAACACTGTGGGATGACTTTCAGCTTCTGCAGCCTCATGCAGATAAATATGGCTAGATAGGATCTGGATGCTTCCTGCAAGCACAGCACCAGCAGGTTCCTTTCTGCAGCGAGGTCCTTTTAGAGATCAACAATATAGGAGCCCTCCTTAACCAGTCGTGGCAGCTGGAATCCAGGCACAAAGAAACAGAGACCACATCCAAGCTCGTGTGCCCTGTTCACAAAGAAAGGCTACGCGGGGTCTGAATTGTACTTCACTCAAGCAGGCTAGTTCACTTGGGGCCAATACCTCAAACACTGGTGGATGACTAATTTATGATGACTAACTGGAGAGGTTTCATTTTTAACAGAAATTATTCAAAGCCAGAAGAAATAATGAGAAAGGAAAAGAATAAATTCCTGCTATGTGACCCAGTTCAAGCTTAACTGTGTATATGCTATTCCTGCACAGTGAACTTTTTGCTCCCATTTTGTTTCCTGTTCTTCTGCTCTGTTTGAAGCAGTGCTGTCAAGCATTTCCAGCTGAGACCTTTTCAATTTCTGTACTCCAAGGGCTCTTTTATGTCTCCTCAGTTCAGCAGAAGGAAACACGGGCAACAGAAGACAGAATGTTTTTCTTCTCCTTTTATGACTGCTGCCATTTGGTCAACTGAGGTGGCACCAATAGCACAATAAAATCACCAGCACGAAACTTAATGGGTCCCACAGTTGCATGCAAATTTTAAGAACATCAGGCTGGCCATTTGCATCAGGGGAGCTCTGTCTGGACCTGAATTCTGGCTCTGAAAGTGGCCATCAGCAGATGTTCAGGGAGAGAGCATCAGAAAACTGTTCCAGTGAGAGGCAAGACACTGTTTAGAAACCTAGAGCTAGGGGCTGTGTCTGGACTATGATGTCTGAAAAGTACCAATTCCCCTCCAGGGCTCATTTATTCCTTTGGTTTCCATGAGACTCTTCAAAGCCCTAGTGACAGGCAGGTAAATAAATATTATCTGCTTTTAACAGGCAGAAGAAAATGTGTTATATAATGTACACCAGATGTTGTGAAAACTAAGCAATTAACAGTCCTAGCAGTGGTCTATGTGCCACTTGTGTATCTCATTTTGCCTTAAAGATCTCACAGTCTAGACAGATGGCATAAAATGCTCCAGCAGAACAGAAGAGTGTCTAGCCTGTCACTTGGAGAAGTTTTGGGTTTAGATTGTTTGGGGGTTTTTAATACAGGAGTAGATAACTGCCTTTTCCTTCTTCTATTTTAGTGCATTAGGCCTTCTGGTTCTTAGTATCTGATACAACAATATTAAACCAAAGTGCTTCCCTGTTTTACTTTCTCAGTATATTCCATTTCCAACATAAAATAGTTAGACATTTTCTTAAGCCACCAGCAGGAGATGAACTACTTTACAGGTCGCAAAACATTGTCATCTTCTTTGCATTCCAATTAGTTCATCAGTGAAGTGAATATATTATTTCTTATTTTTCAGTCATAAGTAAGTTCTAAGGTACAAAATAGTCAACTACTAGAATTTAGGCTGGGCTGGAAATCAGGTTTCAGTGTATTTAATCTTTCCACTTTTGAGCAGCAATTTTTACTCTCAGTTAATTCAAAGACAGACTTCTGGAATCTAAACGTCAAGGCGATTTAGGTAAGGTAGGGTATTTTTTTCTCAAATGAGGAAAGTTGTGCAAACTTACAGATTTTATGCAATCAACAGCGTTTTTCATGATAATGAAATTTTCTTCCTTTATGCATAAAACAATAGTTTCCACTTGTGTCTAAGCAGTAATATATAGCCAAAGGAAAACACAAAGTTTCATTGTTCTTTGAACTGATGTAACATTTCTGATTTTCCTTACAGGTAATCAAATACCAGAATGTATACATCTAATTGAAAAATTTGAAAGGTCTTGCCACAGTTTTCCCAAGTAGATGAATCTTCTTGGAAGAACAAGACTTGCAGTTTAAGCTTTAGAGATGAAACTTTTCATACTCCCCCCATAACCTGTGTCACCTGCTCTCCTATAAAAGTGCTCAGTTCTCTTCTGCATTGCTTAAGTTTTATACCAGTAGAATCTTTTCAATACATGTGAGGATGAATACTGCCAGTTTGTACCTAAAGTATAAGATATAATGTTTATAATTGTGCACTAGAGGTCTATCACTTTGTGGAAAGACAATTTATCCTATCGAAGAGCAAAATGCACATAACTGAGGAAAAATGCCAGGGGGTATGAGAGTTGCCTGCAGTTGCTTCACATGACAATTAATGACAACCATAACTCTAAACTTCATTTGAATAATAATTACAAGTTTAGTTCTGAATGGAGAAAAAAATCAATCAGTATCCAAATGTGTGTTTCCAGCTAAGCAATGAAATAATGACTGATGTCTTCATTACACCTATGTTTACACAACGGATTTCAAAATTTCAAGTGTAACCAAATTTACATTTGGTTAAAGCAACCAAGTCTTCCACCTTGGAAAGGCAAAAAAATATCCATAGTATACATTTCAAAACACTCACAACAGCCTCCCTCAGCAGGAGCTTTTCACCCGTGGCAGAAAAATAACAGTAGACAATATTTATACTGATTAATGTGTGTGCCTTCCCCCTTCCACTCACAAGAAATTTCCATTCTGCAGGGGAGGAATTCAAGAAAATGATACATCAGTTCTTTCATTTTGTGAGCGTTACTGGTCATTGTGTCACCTGATTAGAATGATGGAAAAAAGACATCACGCTTTATCATCAGCAAACACAGCCTGCCTGAACTCCACCTATTTTTAGCCACTTGTGCTATTAATCAGCAGCACGGATCCCCAGCAGGATAACAAGACCGAGCTCCTGACACTCGCCCAACAAGAAATGGAACAGAAAGCACAGCGTGAGCAAACTAAAGGTGACAGCCATAAGACAGGAAACAAAACAGACCCTGAGAGAACCTCGCTTTACAGAAGGAGCAGAACACAAACGCTGCATGTTTACCTTCCCTGTAATAACTGTGTACAACTGAGCAGAATCCAAAGTACAGAAGTTTATACTAATGTAAAAATTAGCAAAAAAAAAATAAACAAAGGAGTCTGTGGGAGTGCTGAATTAAAGCAAGACTATTTTTCAGTGCTTTGGGAGAAAGCATAAGCACTCAGGAACCTGAAACCAGGAATCAAACTGTCCATGTGTAAGAAGCACATTACTTGAATGAAACAAAACCACCTGCTAAGAATAACAGGAAAAAAACACTGACGATGATAAATACATAATATATATACTCTGAGCACATGTTGTAAGGAGTCTCACCACAGGATCCAATCTTTAAACTGAATTTTAACTACATATCCATCTCCTATGTATGAAAGGAGACTTTTGAACGACAAAATTCGAGCGTAGACATTTTTGTAAACAAAATGTTTAAAGCTCATCTTGATTTAATTAATCTGTGTAATTTTCTAGTGTGCAAGAAGTTAGATACCATAGATTCAGCTGTGTTTTCATGCCAAGAGGAAAAATTACTATATAAATAAATAAAGAGATAATCTCTCTGCTCTGCTAGAGAAAGAAATGTTTAATGAATCCAGGGCTATTTAAAATATTTACACCCTGAGTAAACCTTCACCAGTTACCCTACTAAGTTCTTAAATTGCCAGGTGGCAATGCATCTGCACACAACTTTTCCTCTAGAAAAAAAGAGGATGCAGAGGGCATGTTTGCCATATGTTGTTTAACACCACCATCTGAATTTACTAGGAATGTCTTTAGTGGTTATTTGTGTTAGATTGTATGCTGGAATTCTGATAAATTACCTCAAATTGTGCACTTCATTAGCATGTAGGTGCACTGCTCCCAAATCCCAGGCTGGGCAATAATATCTGCATTTAATTACAGCACTTTTTAGCCAAGAAGAGTCAACATGTCACTTGAAAGAGGTAACAGGACATCCAAGACTTTGAGAGGCCTTCTGGGTCCTCAGCTACTGTATACTTAAACTGAATTTCCTGTTCCCAGTCTTCACAGTAAAAAGAGTGGAGAACAATATTCAAAATATTTAAATTTCCACAGGAAGTTAACTCCCAAAACAGCAGAGTACAAGTGGAACAGAGAGGGTATAGACTGAATACATTTGAGATAGCCTGGTTGCCTTAAGGAAGAAAACAAGTTCCAAAGCTGTCATGGCACAATCCAAATCAACCAGAACAATCACCTACAACTCCTATATTTGTGTATAGGGAGATTGTACACAAATGTCTTCTCAAAGACTGCCCTCTCCTCTTTTAGGAGAGAAAGCATCTACATTTGTACAAATATCGTCAGGTCACCAGTAAAGACAATTTCTTTCAATAATAAAAACTTCATGAACAGCAGCTCAGTTTTTAGTGACTCTCCGACAAAAGAAGAGTAATGAGCGCCTTCGCAAAAAAAGTGGTGTCCCCTCACCAGCTGCCACAAGTCCGTAAGCACCAGGCTTCAGGCCAGGGCAGCTTTGAGACAGTGTCTATAGTTCTGACAAATAGTGTCCTCTGCTCCATTAACAAGGAAAATGCCTCCAGGCTCATCCCGTTGGGCTACTCTGAAGCACTGGAAAGGGTGGGTAGCCTCCTCAGAAATTCGTGGTTATAGGGATAAACAGCAGTACCTGAATGAACCCAAAGAATCACCAGGGGCCCTACGGAGCCCACAGGTCTTGGCCCTCAGCATTATGTTACTGGGAAAGCTGGCGAGGGAATTTGCACTGAATTTATCAGCAGTGCAGGTAACTGCAACTGCTTCAGTTCAGACAGGAGTGGTCTGTTCTCCTACTGTTCTCACAGCCTGTCTGAAGTCAGCACTTGACTGAAGACCAGATGGCTAATCCCAAAGCCAGAAAACACAAAGGAAGTCTTCTGAATAATGTGTCATTTTTTTCCATTAAATATTGTGTAGAAGCTCCAATACTGAGATTATTACAGTAACAGAAAGCCTGTTTCAAGCATATCTCAGAGAATATATGTACATATACATTATACATTAATACATGAATACATTAATTCATTATACATTAATTTCATTTCCAGGTATTCATTAAATGAAATTTCTGAAAGCTAGAGTGGTACATGTGACTATGTAACTCAAATAAAGCCTTACTCACTGAAGAGAGGTTGAGAGAGACATCTGTGGAAAAATGGTCTCTGACTACAAAATAAAAGAACTATCACAGCATATGTGAGCAAAGGGAGCAATTTAGAAATGGGTCTTTTCCATCTTAAAGCACCAAATGTTGCAGCCAAAGACCTGCCACATATAAGAACTGTGCCCCAAAGGCTAATGTTGTCCTGACCTATGTATGAGGGGTATTGCCAGTAGGTTGAAGGGATGATCCTTGCTCTCTGCTCAACACTTCTAAGACACATCTGGAGTCCTGGTGCTCCTCAGCACATGGACATTTGGGACAGAGTCCAACAAAGGGTCACAAGGATGATTTAGGCACTGGAAAATCTCTCCTGTGAGGTGAGCTGAGGTAGCAGGAGAAGGCTTGGGGGAGATCTTATTAATATGTAAAAATGTTTGAAGGGGCACTGCAAAGATGGAGCCAGGCTCTTCTCAGGTGTGTTCAGACAGCACCACAGGTAATGGGCACAAACTGAAACACTGGAGGTCCCCTCTGAACATCAGGAAACATTTTTTTACTGTGAGGATGGCAGCACTGGCACAGGTTGCCCAGAGAGTACCTTTTACACAGGTACTAAAAAGCCAACTGGACACAGTCCTGGGGAATCAAGGCAGCGCTTGAGCCGGTGGGCTGGACACGAGGACCTTCAGAGTTCCCCACCAAGCTCAGCCATACTGTGATTCCAGGAAAAAAGCACCAGTTCAGCAGAACTCAGAGAAAATCACATTACTTCAGAGTGCCCACACAGAGTGGGGGTGTGTAACAAATGTGGCACAACAAATCCTCTTTAAATTCACACTTTTAATAATTCAGGTTGTCTTGTTTATACATGCTCATGCAGAAAAACCTTAAGCAGCAATATTTTCGTATTTGGGGGACGAGTTTTCTTGACTCTTTTGTTTTAAAGGAAAAGAAATTTTACCTGCAGCTGTAGCAGATCCTGTGGATCGGTCCCTGAGGAGGCCCTTGCCACAACCTATGGGGCTATACCCTTTGTTAAGAGGAGAAGATTGAGACCCTGACACTGCATCAAGCTGATCTTGAGCTGGGAATTATTTTCCAGTAGTCCATTGTTTATCCTCATAGAAATTTAACTGATTTTAGGCTTTCCTTCTACAAGGACTGTTGCTTCTCTTCTTCCAGGCTGACGACACCAGAACGAGAGGGCACGGCCTCAAGCTACGCCAGGGGAGGTTCAATCTTAACGTTAGGAAGAGGTTTTTCACAGAGAGAGTAATTGCATATTGGAATGGTCTGCCCAGGTAGGTGGTGGAGTCGCCATCCCTGGAAGTGTTTAAGAGAAGACTGGACGAGGAGCTTAGTGACATGGTCTAGCTGGGGGGGGTAGGGCTGGATGACCCTGGGCCCCTTCCGGCTCGGAGTGGCCTGCTAGACTGTGAGGGATCTCGGTTGGTGTTATGCTCTGGGATGTGCTCTCAGTCTCTGTACGGGTGTTAGATGGTGAGTTGGACTAGATGATCCTTGTGGGTCCCTTCCAACTCATAATATTCTGTGATTCTGTGATTCTGCAAAGCTAGTGCAGTTACACTTGGGTGGCTCATTGTGTTATTCCATTTTGGAGATAAAGGTGCAAAGAACACTTTCAAAAAAAAGTACTTCTATCTAAAAGTTTAACTAATTTCTAACTACGTCAGTATAATTATTCCATAAATTGGATAGCTGAGTAGTTTTGTACTTTCATTATGAAAATATCAAATAGTACATGATTGTGTGCGTTTCATAAAATTATTTTCTACCTGAAGTTAAAAACTACATACAAGAATTTAAGTGAAAGCAAAATGAAAGGTGCGTGCCAGGTAGTGCAAGAGAGATCAGCAGAGACATTAACCAGGTAAATGTTGCCACAAGAATAAACCAATATCACAGTAAATACTCCTTATTTGCTACCCTATTTTATTTAAAATGTGTATATATGCCAATAAAAGACCTTCACTATTTAAAAATGGAAACATAATTTTTCAGTTGAAAGTATTACTTCAGCTTTTCCTTGTATCAGTTAATACACATTTTCCTAACTCTTTCGCAATAATTAGAAGGAAAATGCACATAACTAAGAGCATTTTGCCATTTCAATTTTAAGACTGCTCAAGGAGAAGGGACATCACACTTAGGGGGATTCCAAGTTGTCAGCAGTGCCTTATTTTTCACAGCTAGTTCTTTGCCAAGCCATTTAAAAACAAGCTTGCTATTTTGCACATCACTAACACCCACCCATCCTTCACATTTCCCTCCACTAGTGCCCTTTTGTATTATACATCAAAGCACAGACCTCTTAAATATCATATTTGTGGGAAAAAAGAGGCACTGTAATGTTACTTACATTCCATCACACTGTTACTCTTTGCTTTTCTTGTCATTCTCTTTGAATATCCTGTTGATGTGACACATTGAGTCGTGGATACACTATGGGTGCAGCAAAATTCGTGGGAGAATACGGCTCCACTTTCAGCACAAAAATGTTTTTAGAAGATACCAAAGTTCATTGACTCAGTGTTTCTCACTAGGAGGCTGTTCTAACACTGGTTTTCTTGGCTTTCTCACGCCATTTACCCTGCATCCCTGCTCTGAAAGTGAGGAGTGTGTTCTTAAAGCCCCTGAGCTGTGGCAACTGGCCTGAAATAACACATGCTGGATTTATTTCCTTCACTCTGCCTTCAAATATCCTGAGCTGGAAGGGACCCACAAGGATCATCAAAATCCAAATCCTGGCCCTGCACAGGACAGCCCCAAAAATCACACAGTGTGCTTGAGACCATTGTCCAAACAATTGGAAACAGCTTTCTAGGTGTGAGGAACCAGAGCAACCTAACCAGGATACAGCAGTAACAAGAGATAAAGGGACAGAGGGCAAAATAAAAATAATCCTAATAGCTTTAGACAATAATAATATGCAATTCAGGACTGTAAAAGCAGTTAAACACTTTTGGCAGAAAATGTTCATAACTGGTAGAAACTGTGTCTAGATGTGATGACCTCTTGAACTCCTGAGAGCTGACAAGTTAATTGAGTCATTTGCAACCCATTACCAGCTCCAGCTACTTCCATTTTTTAAGAAAAAAATACCTCTCGTGGATCAAATCTATGACATTAGAATATAGTCACTCCTGGATGATGAGTAGCCTCGAGGAGATTAGACTGTGGCTCTGCATCAGGTAGAAGAGGACATAATTATCTCCAGAGACAGAGAGAAGAAAAGAAACTCTGGAGAGTGACAATTCCATGAGCACTTAATACTGGCACGGAGCAGCATGATCACTGCCCTAACTGGTCATTCCCGTCTGTGTCACCTCTGGCTAGTTCCAGCTGGGATCAGTACTGAGGACAGCACAGCAAGAGAGATGATTGCCAGCTCGGGAGAAGGCAGATGCTCCCAGCAGCTTGTTTGGCATCAGGGGAGCTTTGTGCTACTTTAAAATGCAAATGAAACTACGATGTTCATACTTATATTGTTGCCAGAACTGAGGAGTACTATTTTGTTCTGTAATCCATTTCTTAGAAAAACTTGGAATCCTGCAGGAAGGGTATTCAGAAGTACTATTCCAAATACGTAGTTGACTACAGGTTGTGGTCAAACTTACATGGAAGCCTAACTCAGCTCTTCTCCTCCTTCCAGCCTGCTCTCTCTGCTGAGAGCCCTGTGCGTTCCTGCTGCTTGCCACAGGCTGTTCTGGGCTCCCATGGAAAGAGTGCTTATTCCAGAGCAGCTCATGCACATACAGATTGCTATCAAGTGATCCCAGATCAATGGTCACTTCCATACCAAAGTGATTCCTTGCCGTAGATATATTTGTCTAGTTTAGCTGCCAAGGTTACTTCATTACTCTGTGTAGTTTTGTCAAGTTTGCTACTAAATGTAAAGAATATAGGTTTTCATTTTCACATTAAAGCAAACATATATACGTATACTCTGTAAAGTAATGTGAATTTTGCTGTTCCAAGGAACTGAGCACAAATCCAGCTTCCAGTTTCTTAAGGAAGTTGTCTGTAACTCCCTGCACCCTCCCTGGCTCCAAAAGAACCTTGTTGAAAGTTTCAAAATTGAAGTTTCTGAGAGATAAAAATCTTATAAGTTACATTAGCTTACAATACACAGGCAAAAATCACAGTTACCCAAGGAGGCTTAGGTTGAATCAGGATAAAAAAGATATTGAAGAGAGAGGGGGCTGTTCTGCCTGAAGAAGAAAAGGCTCTGAGGAGACCTCACAGCACCTTCCAAAACCTAAATGGAGGCCTACAAAAGAGTTGGAGAGGAACTTCCACAAGAGAAGACAAGAGGGAATGGATTCAAACTGAAAGAAGGCAGGTTTAGATTAGATATTAGAAATGAATTTTTGATTGTGAGGGTGGTGAGAGACAGGACAAGGTTCCTCTGAGAAAGTGTGGCTGCCTCATCCCTGGCAGTGTTAAAGGCCAACTTGGATGGGGCTTTGGGCATCCGGTCTAGTGGAAGATGTCCCTGCCCATGGCATGGGGGTGGAATGAGATAGTCTTTAAGGTCCTTTCCAACTCAAATCATTCCATGATTCTAAGATAGTTCCTAGTGCAGCCAACCCATCAGACTTTAATGATAACAATGAAATATGATGGGACATAACGTAACACAAAATAAGTTTCCAGCATAAGTTCCAACAATAAGCTTCCAGTGCTCAAGATTATAGAAGAAATCTGTAAAACATGATTTAGAGTAGATAAAAAATGGGTCCTGACCTAGAAACCATCTCATAATTTTTCCGATTTTTGCATTACTGAGTCAATCCTGTTTGCAATCCTATTTAAATTTTAAGGTGTTACCTCATTTCCACTTTTGTATCTACTTGAATGAAACTTCTAAGTTCCTGGCACGTCTCTATCTCATTTCTGTTTGGAAACCATGATTAAAAATTATTTCACGGAAAACTAGGTAATAATTTAAAGAATGTGTTTGAATGACATTCTAAAATGTAAAGACTAAAGCATGTATGAGCAACTGGAAGAGTAACTGGACACTGAATAACTACAGCAACATAAAAAGATTTCAAGATTAAAGGAAGAAGCGTTGAAGGAAACAGAATGAGAAACAGTTACAGCCTATGCCTCAATTCTGACTAAAACGCTATTTTCAATTTTAAAACGGTTACAAAGTTTCTGTCAAAATTAAGCATTATTCCAATTCTAGAAACCTGAGTAAACAAATTAGAGTGGGAGCATTAACACATTTATAAACCTCGAAAATTCCAGTGTGCAGACAGAAGAAATTGCTTTTTTGTCCACTCTGATTTATCTCAACGGCGAGTCTGGAGCAGTTTGCTTTAAAAGCCATTCAGTAACCAAATGTGACACTCCCGAAACTGCAAGATGAATGATAACTGCTTCCTGCAGGAGGTCAGTGGTTTAACTCATCTCTGTACTTCCATTAAATTCAACAACTAAATATCACACATCCATGGAACAAATTTAAAGGAAAGGGAAACATGCCACCTGACTGATATCGCTGAACAGAAGACAGAGATGTCTCATAGCTGCGGATTCTGAGAGATACTAAACAGAACTGTGTCATAATATCTTTAGTAAATGGCAATATAAGACCCATAAAGTATGTACAGAGAATGAAGAATCCATTTTTCTCCTGGGATGCTTGTAAATATTTAAAGTTAGGGAAAAGACTTTTTGGTCTTTAATTTATTGGTGACTGTCAGAGGAGCAGAGAAAGAATTCTCTCCAGTAAAGCACTGCTTTTTCTCCCAAAAAGGAATCAGTTATTCCAAAATACTACAGCTCAGCTTCTCTTACTAGTCACTGTGATCTATCTCCACCTTGGAAAAAAGTTTCCAAGTACAAAATTTATACTACTTTGCAATTAATACAGTTTATTCCTTAAGCTCTAATGCTGAGTTACTATTGTATCTGAGTGGAAACAAGTAGAGTTGGCCAAATTCTATCACAACGTCCTTTACAGAATTCAAATCAAAGTAGTTGCTCAGGCCCTGGAATGATGAAAGGGAACAGTATAAAGCAGAAAACTGAATCCTTTAGGATGGGACAGGTAAGGAGGACAGAGGGCATCTGGTGTCCTGTCATGGAATTGTTTTCTGGGGTTTCTGAATTTCATGCAGAGCTGAAAATGAGAGGAAAAAAAATCCCAGGTGATCTCACTTCAGAAGCAACTGGTATATATCACCATAGTTAAAATCTCTATTTTCAAAGCTGGCAGCTCTGCTAAAGACTATATGAAAAAATGAGATGCTTAAGTAAAAACACCCCAAAACCAAACCAAACCCCCAAAAGCCAAAAAAACCCAAAACCAAAACTCCCAACAAACCAACACCACCCCCTCCCCTCTCCATGAATTAAACCTAACATACAGCGGGAAAAGAAGCAAAATATTTTGGCAAATCAAGCAAAAAGGAAAGCATTTACATTTTTGGTCTAAAACATTTCTAGATTTTTGTCCATTTTTTAGTAAAAAATAAAATTATAATTGAGTTTCAATTAATATTATTGAAAATTTGTTGTTCATATTACTGAATCTAATCATAAGCATAATGAAAATAAAAAGGTAGAATCTCCAAAGCAAAATATAACTTTCATGCTCATAGCATTTCTTTACACTTAAAAACCAGTTTTTTAGGATCAAACTTTTCCAGAGCTGTATTGCCATTCACTTCCATTCAAAAGCCTCACAGGTTAAATGAGCTTTCTTAACCTCTACCAGTCTATCTGTGTCAGGCTTTTCTGAACTGCAGCAATTAATATAATTCTACTCAAATTGCACACACTTACTCTTTCCTGCGTTCTCCAATTATCAGCAAATTTGGAGATTGAGAACCACAATGAGTTGAGGCGAGAGCATTGTCTCATTAATTTCTAATTTAATTTTTCAGACTATATCTCGTTCATCACTTTTTAGTTAGCATTAGTATCTGTGTGTAATCTCATGAACAATTGCTCTTCTGTTATTACTCTAATGCAGTAATTAAACAAAAAACCTCATAGAGTAACAGGCCCAATTTGTATAAATGGGCTTTAAAAGTCTTCTTCCTAGCCCTGAAACGAGACAAAATTTTCCACTTATTTTGACGCTTGTAGAATTGGATCTGAGAACTGCCCTCCAAACTCAGGCAGTTGATCGATATCCTCTGTCCCACAGCACTATTTATTTTAGAGCTGGTTTACTTTAAAATTATAAGCAAGATAGTAAAGAAGCTTCAATGCAGGAGTTTTCATTGGAACCACATCTGTTTCCTATTGATTTAGGAAAGCTTTGCTCCTCTTAATTTTTCCCCCCTTCATTTTTTTTATTTTTGAGAAGTATTTATAGAATATTTGTCAATTTAATAAAGTGAGAAATTATACCAGAGAAAAGAAAGTATACCAGAGAAATGTGACTGTGTGCCTGCCCTACCCTTTTGTATTCTTTTATGTAAATGCTGCAGGCAATGAATGCTATAGGTAACTGGTAAATGCAAGAGAGAATGTATTGGCTATGTGGATCCTGAGTGGGGCCTAAAACAGTTCTTATCAGGTTCACTGGCAGGTAGCACTGTTCCACAGCTAAAAATAGGACCAAGGTTAAACCAAAGAAAATATAAGCCAAAAATAGATGCAGGAGTTCCATGGCGTATTCAGTTCCAGATACTATTTCTCTCCATATGGGTGCAGACGTTCAGATGGATACAGGTATTGGACTGAATGGCTTTATATTTTAATTTGAAGAAATAGTCAATAGGGTGACCAAAATATTTTCAAAGCATTTCTAAAACTTTTGCTTATAATGCAAACATTGCAGAAGTTTGCTGTGATGAATTCGACTGAAAATGGCATATTCTCACAAAGAATGGAGTAGCTGAGATGGATGACCAGTAGACACAAAAGTCAGTAGCTATTCAGTTCACTCTACCTTAACTCCCCTCATCTGGTCAGCTGAAAACTCTTCTGGCCTTGACAGATCATATTGACTACAATGGGAGCTTAGGTAACTAATTCATGTATAGACACCTACAGGGACATCTGAAAATGGGTGTCATAATCTGAAGCTGAAACCAGCCACACATAATTCAAATGTGCCTTGACTATTCATATTTAAGTAATGCATATTATAATGCTTTTATAATTTTATTATCTCACAGCCAGGATTGAATTGCTGACCCCATTTAGCCTTCCAGTTAATAGCTGTTTGATGATTTGCCAAAACCAAAATCATGTGTACAGATTGTTCTTTGCTGAATTGATTGATTCAGGACTTATTTTCGAGATCATGTCTCCCTCATTTACAGATGTTCTGTTCTTCTTAATAAGGACAGGAGAACTGACAAGACTTATTAGGAAATTCATATCACTTCTCTTTTGTTATTCCAGTCTGCAGCTTTTCTGAAAACTCGCTGCTTCTATTCACTTTTTTTTTTGAGTCAGAACCAATAAATCCTACACTTCATCCAATTTTTATTTCCAGATAAGATTTTCAAAGAGACCTAATGGATTAGACTTCTCAGCTCTTATTAGAAGTCATTGGGAACTGGGCTTTGAACTCTTTGAAACTTCTTATCTTGCTCCTATAAGCTTTCACATTCTGCATCCCCGGCTCAGTACAGACAGCAGGACGACACGAAGGTTTAAAGGGCTGGTTATAAATCAAGGAGCTACTTACCTGACCACAACCAAAGCTGATGCCTGTATCATTACAACCTTGCTATCAAGCCTTATGATTCCTTAATACATAACTTCAAAAGTCAAGATAACTCTAGGATGCTGCTACTCATTCTTTCAGGCTGCTTCTAAAAATAACAGAAATGGGCCAGCAGCAGTTCCCTGACCCTGGTATTGATTAGCACAGCATGGTTAACATCCTTTTGGCTGACTTCTCTCACTCAAGCTCCTTGCCCTCCAAAATAGAACAGCTGGATCCTGCTTTCCTCTTTGCAGTGCCCTTTGGCCCATAATATATCCCCAGTCCTTGCCTGGGTATTGTCTGGAAAAGTGCTCATTTAAGACTCTGAACTCGTCCACGGACATGACCATGACAGCAATTCAGCAGTATGGATGATCACATATCTGTGCTCAGGCCATAATTCTGTCCACAGTTAGTTTATTAACAAAAACATATCCTCTTGTTCCTAGAGGATGATGCAGTTTGGGTGACAGCGGGAATTTTTTTGTCTGGAACAGCAAGGAGAGGTAGACTTATTGACGGGTGCATTTCACCAAACTCTTTTTTTTTCCCCTCAAAGCAATTATATTCTTCCCCGAGGAAGTAGCTTCTCTGTCTTTCTTAGCCTGAAGATGTAATGAAATTCTCTGAAAATGGAGAAATCACTCAAAAATTACTTAGTCATCTCTTCAGTGTGGTGGGCTCTCTCTGCTGAGGGCCTACATGCAGTGTGAGCTCCATAAGACAGCCTTAACAAACCCCTTAACAAAAATATTTTGTGAGATGTCTGTTTCATTCACCACCACAGGATAAGTGTCCAATTTAAAATGTGAAAACCTACATCACAACTATATGTAACTTTAACTAAAACTTTGAGATAGGTACCAAATCCAGAAGGGAGAGAGTTGAGACTGTTGTTTCTTCTCATCTCCCAATTACTGATGTGCATTTCCAGTCTTATAAACCCCATTTCTATCAGGTGCTAACTTCCTGTTCCTTGTTTGGAAAACTCTGATGCCTAAACATAAATTGTTTAGCTAAATGCTTAATTTATGCGCATTTCTGGCACAAGTGGTCCTAACAATGACAAAATTCTTTGGATCTCAACATTTTCTCCCCCTTTTCTTTCCTAATTAAATATCATTTCCACTTTTCCTATGTTGTTCCTATTCTCAATCCCTTCATATTTCTCTAGTTTCTGTTCTCTCATTTTGAAACCATCAACTGTTCCTTAAACCACCAGATGCTTTATTTCATGTCCTTCCTTTCCCTTTCATATTTCTCTAACTTTCTGGAGTTTCTTGTCTTACGTCTGTTACTTGTTTCTTCTGCACAAACATTAAAAACCCCTACACCTGTTTCCTTATTATATTCTGATTTTATCCTTCTCTCCACCTTCTTCTAGACCCCTAAACCATGTACAGTAGCCCTCTCCGCTTTGCTCCTCTCATATAGCGGCTTCACCTCTATGTGGCATGATTTTTCAGCAATTAAGGAGGCCTGTTTTGTGACTGCACCCGCGTGAACTGACACGCAAGAATATTCAAATTAGACAGTCATGAATATTCAAATCAAACCCCACGCTGTGCTGCACGGACCATGGGCGCACTGCTCTGCCCATGCCGCATCCAGTCCGCTCCACTCAGAGGGAGATGACTATGCCAGGTCCCCCCAGGCACCGTGCCCACCCCGCTCCAAGTGAGGAGGCTGCATGCAGTTATGAACGATTTACACACTCTCAGGTTAGACGTGGTGTCCGAGACTTTCTCAGGGTAAACGTCTACCTTGAGTCTGGAGAGACCAGGTCTACCCACCCAGAGAGACACTGGGACAGTGGCGTGGGCAGTTCCTTGCACCCGTGCTGCTGGCCGAGTGGAAAAGGGTTTTTTCCCAGCATGGGGCGGCTGTGGGCACCGGGAAGCGCTGACACAAACACTGATACACAGCAGGGCAGTGCCAAAACAGCGCCAGAGCACCAGGGGGATGTGTGAGGGTGCGGGGCAAATTTGCATATTAATGAGCTGCCATTCTACACGGATGGAGGGCTTCGCAGGGGGAGCACCAAGACCCGCGGTACCGTAGTATTCAAGTATTTGATATTGGAGCTGTTCCTGATGCACTGGGTCCTTGTTGGTGAGGTTGCTGCCCATGCCAGCATTGCCACCACCCTGAGCCACTGGCTCCCTTTCCCTTAGGGAGCAGACTGCCTTTGCTGTTTCCTGGCAGAGTCTTTCTAAGCCATTTTTCATTCAGGCTTTTAATTCTGCTGAAATAGCACTTGGCTTTTATCATCTGAGAAACAAATGCATTCGAAAAGCTCTTGCTTGTTTCATTATTTTTCTTAACGACTTTATTTAGATAATGTGTATCAATTTCATCTTTTATATACGTAAAAGCAGGTTTGGTTTTTTTAACCATACAATCAAATTTTGCTCCTCTTTCCTTTATTAATAGATACCTCCCAAGAGTCTAGAAATTTCCTTTTTAGCACTTTCTAGCACTTCCTTCTTTCACATGCCTTTCCTAAAGATGCTTTCCTCTTCAAAGATACAGTTTCTATTCTTAAATTGAAAATACACTTTTCCCATTTTTTACAGTATCTTCACTACTTCTTCCTTATTTATTGTCTCTATTCCATGGAGACAAATATTTGAACACAAAAATAAACAAGAAAAATCCTTCAGTTGTTGCCTGCATTTATTAATACTTAAAAGGGAGCAGTCCAGTTATTTACTGTTATTAGAAATACTTTTTTGTCTCCTAGTTTTTGCATTTTTCTATATTTTCACTGTTTCAATTCTATTTCAAAAACTTCTATTCCCTTTAACATCCTTTCAAAAAATTGTGTGCTCGCCAACTTTGTCGCAAAAGCTATTTCACTATTACATCTTCCTCTTGTCCTTATCTAATTTTTTTTTTTTTTTTAAAGGAAATATTAGATCACAGATTTATAGAAGCACACAGTGTTTTGGCTTGGAAGACCTTAAAGATCAACTCATTCCAAACCCCCTGGTATGGGCAAGGACACCTTCCACTGGAACAGGCTGCTCAGAGCCCTTGAACACTTCCAGGGATGGGGCACCCACAAATTCTCTGGGCAACTTGTTCCACTGTCTCATCATCCTCACAGTCAAAAATTTCTTCCTAATATTTAACCTGAATCTCCTTCATCCTGAGGCCATTCTCCCTTGCCGTATCAGCCCAAGCCCTTGAAAAAGTCCTTCTCCATCTCCCATGTGGCCCCTTTATGTACTGGGAGGTGATATAAGGTGTGCCCAGAGCCATCTCTTCTCCAGACTTAACAGCCTCAACTCTCTCAGCCTATCTTCATAGGAGAGGTGCTCCAGCACTCTGACCACCTTCGTGGCCTCCTCTGGACCCATTCAACAGATCTTTCTTGTGGGTCTTTCTTGTGTTGAGGTTCCCAGAGCTGGATGCAGCACTGTAGGTGAGGTCCCACCAGAGCAGAGCAGAGCAGAGGGGCAGAATCACCTCCCTCAACCTGCTGGTCACTGCTTTGGATGCAGCCCAGGATGCTTTGGCAATTAGATGCAAATATTTAGTTTTTTACTCCATCTGAAAGCTTCAATGGTTCTCCAAAGTCTGTCTTGCCCTTTTGTCCAGGAACAAATTATTCTTCTTCATAAGGTTATTATTGGGACTGCAGAATACTCATGTGAAAATGAGTCTAAATTAGGAAGTACATGTGATTTTAGTATTTTTAAAACAAGTCCTTTGTTTCACAACACAAAGGTTAAAAAAAATATTTTGCTAATTGGGCTCTTGGAATACGTCTTTATTAAGAGCATTTACTGTCAATGATTCAATCTTTTTATGAAAGAATTTATACCATTATGATCTGCATTTGTGTAAAATCCTTTGAGTCATTCAGCTGATGGCTACTTTCCAAAATACTGAAATTACTCACCACAAATCTACTGCAGTGACAGAAATGTACGTTTTGAATAATGGATTTAAGAAGCCTATATTACATTTTGGCTCATAAGATGTATTACCATAAAAGAGGCATTAAATATATGTGTGAAGTACAGCAAGATCCCAGAACTCATCAATAGAGTGACAAATGGCATGTGAAATGTAAGGTTTTCTTGAGTTTCAGAAGTCAGTTAACCTAGCGTGTAGAAAAGGTTAGTCTTATGACCACAGAAATCTAATCTTTAAAACCAAACTTATTATTACAATCAAAGGGGATGTTATTTGAAAGCTTTCATCTACTTTTCAGAGGAATGAATAAACCTGGTGACAAATTAGAGGTTTTCCTGATGAGCGAAACTAACAGAGGATACAGAACCTTCATTTCACCTTCTCCCCTTCTTCCTTCTTATTCACATTATTCACAGTATTCAAAATATGAATAAGGCTGGAAAGGACCTCAGATATAATCTAGTCCAACCTATAGCCCAACTAACCTAGCATCTACATCCAGATCATATAGTACAACACCTCATCCAGCCTACCCTTAAACACCACCAGGGTTGGCGACTCAACCACCTCTGTGGGCAACCCATTCCAAATCTGGATCACTCTTTCAGTAAAAAACCTTTTCCTAATATCAAGTCCAAACTTCCCCTGCTGAAGCTTAAGACTATGACCTCTCGTCCTGTCTCCAGAGACCAAGGAGAAAAGACCAGCCCCCGTCTGACTACAACCTCTTTTCAGGTAGTTATTCTGATACTCCAGTGTTCCACCTAGTTCTGCATAGTAAATACATGCCAAAGGAAGGCAAAGGACGGCACCCTAAAAAACACTGCCTAAAGGTTTTCCTCACCTTTCTCAGCTCCAAGCAGGAATTAAATATTGTTTCATGACTACGAGAGGAGAGGGAACTGAGAGAAATTTTGATAGATGAGCAGCATAATGCTGAGGGTCTCATGACCAGGAGCAGCCCTGGGGAAGGAGAACAGGGTTGGGGTGGGTCTCTGGCATCCAGCCAGGGTCAAACCACAACATACTCTTAGTGCTTTTGGGCTTCTTCAGAATTCAGCAGGGCAGTAGTAGGCAGCACTCCTAAATTTACTTAATTCTGTCAATAATTCACAGCCAAGCACAGAGCTGTGTCCATCATGAGAATTAGTGGCTTTATTGCTGTGACAAATCAGCCTCTCAAATTTTTTAATATGGGAGAATTGTACTGGCATTGGGGAGACAGAGACTAAAAGACAGAAAAAAATAAGATTTTTTTTTCCCAAGGGTGAAAAAAATTACAAAACCTATTGGTGAAATATTCATATTTTCAGAAAGCCTTAAATAAATAACCATTTGTTTAATATGATTTGATAACCATGATATCACCGGTGACAATCATGAAGAGACTCATGGCTCGTGCTACCATTTTCACGGAGTTTTATTTCATGAGCATAATGGGAGATGTGCATTTCTGGCAACACAAGTGGTACTGCCAATCTGACAGTACAATTAGCATTATATCCCTTTTCTATCGTGATCTTTGGGCAGTAAGGTAACTAGAAACTTATTATGTAGGTAGACTCCCCATTCTACAATGAGATCTTAACATCCTAGATGTAGTGGGAAGAGGTTCTTCTGCTCATATTCAGGGGAGTTTTGAGGCTTTGGTAAAATTTTGATTTAAACATTCTTTTTCAATCCACATATGCCAGTAACAGTAAGAAAACATCTGGAATATCATTGGCCTTAGTCTAACATTATGATAAAATCAGGGGAAAAAAATCACAAGAATATTGTAAAGAAATTATTTGTACTTCAGACACAATTTTTATAGTTTCAAGAGAGGAAGTCTCTCATTATACACCGAAGAACCAGTCTCCACTGCAGAAATAAGCCAAATATAAACTCATTACTCTGACCTTCGGTAGACTTATGTATTTGAGAAGTTTTTTAATATAGGCTTACAAGCACTGTCATAAATTATTCAGCTTGATTTTACGTAGATTGGATTGTCCCACAATGCAGTGATCAATCTGGACTACTTTCAAAAATGAGAATGGCTCTTCCTGTGAAATCCAGAAGTGAATAAATCCTGTTTTAATTGTCTGTAGCCTGTCACCATGGGGTCAGACTTTGGGTTTATTGGATCAGACTCTAATCACTAAGTTTTGCTGCATATTTGAGAACCAGTTTCTCAGTTCATTTTTGGTTTTTTATTTAATGAGATACAGAAGACCTTTCATTTGCAGCAACGATTCTGCAACTCCACTGACTCTTTCGCACAGCATTTCATCATTAGCAGATAATTACCACTAACTCTTACTTTCTGCCATGTTGCTCTTCTTTTCTCCCTGTAGTCATAGAAGGGCACTTCTTTTGACACCTGCTTCATCTCCACAACTGCTGTAATATTAAATACCTTGTTAATTTTTAGTGGATTAAGAAGAGTCTATTTTCCTCAGGAGATAACTGGCCTATAGAGCAGTATGGTCAAAGAAAATAAATTACTGCATTTTCCAGCTAAGAAATGATGGCAACTCATGTATCTGAAAGCAATGTGTCAGTAATACAATTACTGCTAAAATAAGAAAAAGCAAAACTTTTTTTAAGGAAGCAACACATAGGCAAAACCATTCCTCACCGATTTTAATGAGACGTGGCAATATGCATCAACATTTCTCTTCTTAAATACCTGTAGATTTTTCTTTTTTTTCCATTATTGTTATAATCTTAATATTTTAATCTTAATAATAATCTTAATATTATAATCTTGATATTTCCAAAACTTGTTTTACTTGAAGATGATTATAACATTCTTGAAATAGACATTCAGCACTAGAATAGAATAGAATAGAATAGAATAGAATAGAATAGAATAGAATAGAATAGAATAGAATAGAATAGAATAGAATAGAATAGAATAGTTCAGCTGGAAGTGGCCAACAAAAATCATTTGGTCCAGCAGTTTAGACTCATCTTTAACACAACTTCTAACATCTCTAAATATGAAGATTACTCTAAAAAGGAGTCAATATCCACATGAAAAACTGAAGGAAAAACTGGGAGGTTTCAGTACTGTAAATGAATTTTTTCATGGATATGGGGCAACATCTGAGAACAATATTCTTTTCAGCTTCAGGAACAAATGCTTTTCCTTCTGAATGAGGAAGCTGCTTGTCTGCACAGGAGTAGCACATAGAAGTGACTGGATTTAGCAGAGGGTATAAACTCCTTCATTCCATCAAGTAATCTGTACCTGGTAACAGTGCTGAAATCCTGAACAGAAATACGAATGCGATGCAACAGAAGCAGCAGGTTGAGACCATCAGAAAAGAAGCACAAAATCTTCTTAAAAATAGTAAAGGATTATGATGAAAGTTCCTTTGGGAACTTGTAGTTTAGATATTACTCTATGTATATATTTAAGTATTATGCTTGTACTAACATAATACTCATGCACTTTTATTTTGTAAAGATCTCAGAATTTCCAACGTAACATTTATTGATTTTGAACCTCTGTAAACTAACAGAATTTTACAGAGCTCTCTTCACTGGAATGGATGGCAACTAGTTTAAATAAAATATAAACATATTCCAGAGCTTTCTATGGCAGCTGGGAAAAACCCAATGAAACTTTAAGCCAGTCCAGTTTTACTGGAGGGTTAATTTTCTCGAGTTTATCCACTTATCCATGTATAAGTTGGATTAGCAGTGTATGATATCTGTGGTACAGAAGCACTTCAGAGAAGTATTCATCAAGACAAGTAGCAACAAAATTGTATTTATGAGCTGCCTTCCTTTCAGCATTCACACATAATTGTTTGCACAAATCATTTCAATGATCTGGGTGACTCCAGAGCATATAAAGCTATAAATCTTATCTTTTCCCTCAAAGTTTTTAAGCCTTCCAGGGTATGGCATTCCCAAGATTTTCACATGAGTTTTCACCACTAACTTGATTAATTTTGCAGTTGTTTGCTTTCAGGTTTGGGGAGGGGGTTAAGTGCAAAATGACAAAACCCTCCAGACACAGATACAACCTTTAACTGCCTTACCCTCAAGTCTTATTTACCTTGAACTACAATAAAAATGTTGACCAAGTTGGGAATATGTCTGTGACTTATTTCTCTTTTAGGTATATTTTTGATTGATTTTTATACAAGCATTCAGACATACTTAAAAACTCTCACCTATTTTTAAAGTGCAAATGTACAGATGTGGGCCAATCCTCTGCTTATTCCAAAAGAAATCAGACTCTCTCAGAAAAACAGAACATCTCAGAAATAGCTGCTGTGCTTCTATCTGATGCTCTGGCCTTTTGCTCAAGTGCTGGTATGTAAGATAAGCAGCCTTTTCATTAACGCTCCTATTTTCCAGTACACTTCTGTATACTCCTGAGCCAACAGGACTCCTGTCTTCTGCTTGGACATAGTCCAAAGCATTAACAGTGATTGCTGAAGTTTGCTTAATACCTCAGTAAATAAATGAGTTTTATGTTCTACCTCCTATGGCTGTCAGCCATGGTTTGTCTTCGCAGACACAGAGGTACCAGCAGTAGGATTTAGCTGCTGCTTTGGGAGAAATGAAACTGTGAATATCTCTTCAGAACAACAGTTAATCAGGGTGTCCTTACTCGAGTGATAATCTTAGCACTGCCTTTACTCCGGTGTTTCACTGTGAACTCTCTATTTCCTAAGCAAAATAGACTGTATTAATTCTAATAAATCATTTTTATTGTCTTCTGCTCTCTTACTAAGCCATATAAATTAACTCATGCACACAATTTTTTCATATTAGCAGCAGTGGGTAAGAAAGATAAACTGTTTTAGGTTCCAAAGGAGAATGACAGGATGATTTGTTCACATTGATTAAATTAAAACCTGAATCTTGAGTCTCTCCTATAATTAACTATGTGATTTATCCAGACTGGTTTATCAGGTTCTTTATTTTTCCTGCGTTCATTTTTTTCACTTGTGTGCACTTGAGGTCCAATACACCATGTGTGCATTATAACTGATCAGACCTTCCTAATGGCTCTCTGTGGCTCAGTTTTGTTTTTTCATTTTAAATTGTGTGGGTTTTCCAAGTTATGACATGACATTATAACACCAATTCATTAAAATGTACATTTTCTCATGCAACTGCTGCTTTTATATTTGAGTGGACATATTTGAAGGGCTTTTTTTTTTCAGCTGAATAATTCTGTGTTTCCCCAGCAAGGAACCTAGAAATGGTTTCCAGTTTGGAATCACAGACACATCACGTATGTCAATGTTGATCTTTTCAACTCATTTCTAATAAAGCCTGAAAAGAAAAAACATGCAAAGATAAGAGATGGAAAAAACTACATCTGTGGAAAAATAAACCTTTTCTATCTGTCCAGCCAGATCTGCATCTTCAGTACTATTGCATCACTGAGAACAGCCATTAAACCACACATCAGCTACAGGAAGATGCTCAGCATTTTCTGTCCAAAAATGGGTGTAATTTCTCAGTAATTTCAGAAAGCCTGGAAATTGTGAGTACTATGATCTATCTGGATGAGGAAAAATAGGGAAGACTAAAGCAGAGCCAGCAGTCTTGCTGTTTTTAATGTAATCACCAAAGACATATTTTTCATTAACATCCCCAATAAGAATCGACATTTAGCTCTCTTACCTTCCTACGAGAACCAGTGCAATCTTACTATTCTCCTAATCCATTTTACAGGTAATAAAGAAAGACTGACAAATCCCCTATTACTGAGATTATAAACAGGCAGTCTGCTACATATTTACTATGGAATAGCAACAAAGACACTTGCTGAGGTCATTCAACATCTGCCAGCTAGCTGAAACTAAATCACAGGAGACTTTCTGGGTATTTTAGCCTTTCAAGTAGGAATCAGAAATCTGTGCAAAGCAGTCTGTCTCACATTGCTTTTCTATTAGGTCTCGCACCTCAACAGACATTTATTGCACATTTTTCTGTTATTAAAAAAAAACCCAAAAACAAAATAAAAAAAAAGCTGTATCAAAATGTATTTAAAATTTTCCTTCCTTGAGCAAGAGAGAGTGGACAGTCCAAACTACCACTAAGTCTAGCTTTCTACTTCTTATCACTTGTCTCTCACTCCAAGATGAAAGGAAATATTTGAATTCCTGTAGGAAGAGGAAGGTTGAGGAAACCACATTGCACTTGCAATTTTATCCAAATCAGAATAACTGACAAGCACACGCTGTCTGAAAACAAGATATTCAGCAGAAGGAAATCATAGCCTGTGGTTGGCATTTATAACACCACTTTTAGATGGTCAGATTTGCCAAATCTAACAAATCTCTGTTTCAGACTGCCACATATTAAATTCTTTCAGTATATGTTCATGAATCAGTCAACCTGATTAACTCCTCCAGCCAGGATCTCTGTATCTATTTGTCTCCTTACATGTCTCCTTCTGAGCCACTTACACTTGGAAATCTGATCTCTGTTTTCCATGGATGGCAAATCACTATTAATATTGCAGGTAAGCATGAGTGCAGATTTTTAAGGGAAGTAAAATCTTGCTCGGAAGCCAGAAGAGCCCTATTTACAGGGGGGAAATGCATATACGTAGTACTCCTTTCATACAATTAAATTCCTGCTCTTCAATACAAAGTAAATCTACTTTAGTCTTGGACATCATGATCAAATTGTTATGTCTACACTACCAACATATCAAAGAACTGCATGTATCTGCAGAGGGTGGAATTTGTTCAGTAAGGTCACCTCAAATATCCCATTATTGAGTTAGTCCTTTCATTGTGAAAAGCTTTGGAAAAAGGGGTGGGAAAAAAAACAGGAAAACCAAACCCATCAAAACACCTGAACCCAAACCTCAGATATTTACTAAGCCAACCTGTAAAATAACTAGATAAAGAGTTTTTATCTAAAATATAAAAATCTCATTCTGCTTTTTTCTTGCTGTCCTGGAGACCAGCCAGTGGAGCTCAATGTCTCGTTTAATCTTCTCTTACTTCATCCAGTTCTGCAGGTAAGTTCCTCCTCATTATATAAACTCAACAATAGTCTGTGAAAAACTGTGTTTGACAGCTCATTCCAATCTGTGCCCCTAGGACTGCATAAAGCAGCAATTCTTAAACTGTTGGAAGTGTAGCCGTACTTTGGTCGCCTGTTTTTGGCTTGATCTCTCCCCTGCCTGACAGCTACTTAGGCTTAACCTAATGAAGGCCAATGGCATCCTGGCCTGCATCAGGAACAGTGTGGTCAGTCGGTCCAGGGAGGTTGTCCTTCCCCTGTACACGGCGCTGGTCAGACCTCATCTTGAGTACTGTGTGCAGTTCTGGGCTCCCCAGTTTAAGAGGGATGTTGAGCCGCTCGAGCGGGTCCAGAGAAGGGCAACGAGGATGGTGAAGGGACTGGAGGGTAGGCCCTATGAGGAGCGACTACAGGAACTGGGA
>WEKX01004758.1:0-34762 GCA_013390025.1 Pitta sordida
GGAAGGAATTCCTGGCTGTGAGGGCGGTTTCACAGGTTACCCAGAGAAGCTGTGGCTGCCCCATCCCTGGAAGTGTCCAAGGGCAGGTTGGACTCACCTGGGGTAGTGGAAAGTGTCCCTGCCCGTGGCAGGGGGTGGGATGAGATGGGCTCTAATATCCCTTCCAACCCAAGCCGTGCCATGGTTCTATGCTATCCCTGAAGTGGGATTACAACACCTTGGGATGTGCAACCACCGTGCAAAAAGCCTGGGAAGGAGATGGACTGCCAGGGAATTGTGTCTGTGTAAGCAAATGGATGGAATAGAACTCAGGATGAGCTCCACACCGAGAGGCTTTCAGCCATTAAATTACTGGCTGAGTCCTTGACCATGAACCAGCCCTGAAGATTTTGGAGGCTGCCTGTGCTGGGCAGCTGGCACAGGGCACGGGGGGCGGGGGGGCAGGCTGTTAAAGGCCTCATCCCCGGGCACTCCGCTAACGACTTAACCATGTTTATAATATCAGCGAGAACCCATGTCAAAGCCATTGTTGCATGATGTGACCAAATCCATTACTGCGCACGTGGAAATCAATTACTGCACATTAGGGAACATTTAACACTTGAGCCTTTTCCGCCGCCTTGTTTTGCACGGCGAGGCTGGAGGAATCGTTATCTGCCGCTCTGCAAATGCATTTGCTTCTTATTTTCCGTGGCCTCTGTGAGGAATGTTCACAGGTACGGAGCGAAACGCACGTGCAGAGCCCGTGGTTCGTGCTGAGGGGCCAGAGGAGAACAAGATGGTGAATGAGCTGGAGTTACTTCTGACGGTTTTTATCCCAGATGTGCGGGAATAAATGTTTTTCCTCTGTCGTGTTCGCACGTACTCCTCTCTCTGAGTCTCCTCTCCCACGCAGGCAGCTCGTTGGCCCATACTGATGCATTTCTTCTCTCTTTTCTGTGTATCTAATAAAAAACAAATCCTCTGATAGATAGACAATCTGCCTGTCTATGCTGGAGTCAGGATCCAGCAGGAGAAGGTGTGTTGGGGTGTGCCTTGGTGGCAGGAAAGGGGACACAGCCCGTCCTCACTGAGCTTGGGCTTCACCTTCCTCCTTAAACACACCTCCTGATATTTTCACGGGGTTTGAACACAGGGAGAGACAAAATCAATGTGTAATAGCTGGAAAGGAGCACCCCCCTCCTGCACAACAGGATTGAGCAGAGATTTTTCCCACCCTGGAGCATCCTTTCCCATCTTGGGGGTGGGCTGATGCACCACTCCTTTTGCAGCAGCCCAATCCTTGCACCCCGGCATGAATATTTTGGGTTTTTTCCTGCCTATACCCGCTGGCAAATCCCACTTTCCCCTCAGCATTCTGCCCTTAGTTAGCAGGTGCTCCCCACCTTCCTTCTCCCTCGCACACACACCGGGATGAAGGAAATGGATGGAGGTTAATTTTTTCGGTCCCTCGCATAATGACTCATCCATAACGATTTCCATTGGTTATATTTCCTTGTGTGACAGAAACAATTTACTGCATTCCTGCGAAGCCTATTTTCTCTGCATGATCTGCTTGTGTGGAGGTTTGGGGAAGTAATTTACAGATATTTTGCCTCAAAATAGCTTACAAAGACAAAAGAGTCCTGTTGACACCAAGGTGTGCTCCCCGTGAGCCGGGAAGGAGGGATAAAACAGCTTAAAAATAAAAACACTTTGTGATAGTCACTCAAAATCAACTCCTACACCACACGCCGAGGTCAAAAGCTCTTTTTGCCGGTGGGGAGGAGCAGGGCTTCTCCCAGGAATGCTTTGATCCGGGGTTGGGTTGTAGGAGGACCCTGAGTGGCAGAGATCAGCAGGAGTTTCAGTGGGGGGGGTGGTTGGAATGTTGAGTGTGAATCTGGCTCTGGATTTTCTGTGATGGGGGAGGGAAGGCAGCCGTGGGGTGTGAGAGCACTTTGCTCCCCAGCCTTTGCCGGGTGGGATTTTGGTGTTTTGCTGTAGGATTGGGTCCAGAAGCCCCGTGGGGAAGGAGGGGGTCGTGAAATGAGGTATTTTGGCAGAGCCCAGGTTTTCCCTCCGTGTCAGTGCCCTGCTGGAACCTCCCTGCCCTGCCCAGCTGGTGCCTCCACCAGCACCTCTGGCATCGTGACTATCCAAGGGAATTTGCTCAGGAAAATGCTTCTCCCATGTTAATGCTCTTCAGGTACAGTCTTTGTGTGTGTTCAATGCTCTGGGATGGACAACTCCACTATTTTCTGGGTGTCCTCTATTCCAGGATGTAATCCCCCCATCCTGGCCTGTTCCCACTGTCCCAAGAGCTGGGGATCTCCTCTGCCAGGCAGGGCAGGGGAATGACCTGTGGCTGATTTAAATGAGGGATGATATCTCTCATATTCTCTTCTCCATCTGCTCCTGCGCTCAGCTGGAACTCACTTGGGAGACACCGGTGGCAGAAGGTGAGGGTTGTCACCACTCACAGCAGGCACAGCTTTGCCTTTTCCTGGTGTAGATAAATCCCACCCCCCAGACCAGGAGCAAAGGCCACTGGCACTCCTGAAGCTGCTGGGTGAGGGCAGATCCACGTGGGGGATAAATTAGAGAGGGAAAGGAGAAGGGGAAAAGGTTTCTGTGCCAAAAAACTGGGGCATGGCTGGTCCAAAGGATGCAGGACATGTGATGCACCTGAAACCTGGGAGCTGGAGCAGGTCGTGGCTCAGAGCAAGGGGGTTGAGTTAAAGCAGCACAGAGGCTCTGCAGGTTTAATTCTGGTGTGGCCTTGATATTGGAAGCATCCCAAGCTCTCCAAAATAGCACCACAGGGGTGTTTGGACATCCTGGAGGCTCCTTCTCCCTTGGATCCCATGGGTGGGGCTGAGAAATGTAAGACATGCCCTTGGATTTGAAGACAGTTCAGATGTAAGAAAGTGAAACCAAGGTAGCAAAAAAAAAAAAGTGGCCAAACTATTGTTTGAAACCATCAAAATGCTGTTCCTCTCCAAATTTGTTATATATCATTGTCCAGGTCTTAGAGACCAGAAAGGGGAATAATTTGGCTTTGAAACAGACAAAAAAGATGCTTTATGCCACTAAAGAAAATAAGGTTTTCAGATGGAGAACAAAGAGAGATCTTTTGTGGAAGTCAGCAGTTTGATATAAAATTTTGAATACAAACTGTGCAGTTGCTGTGTACTTAAAAAACAGGATGGAAGAAGTACAAAAAGAAGTTCAACTGGCCTAAGCTTTGTGCTTTGCCCCCAAACTGCATCCCATCTGGATGCTGCAACCTCCTGCAGTGGTATCTACCTCCAAATTGCTTGGAATGTTCTGCTTTTAGGTACATTTTTGCTTTCCCTTTTTTCCATGTTTTATAAAGAAAGTGACAGTTTTTGTGAAAGATTTGGTGCTGTGAAGCCTAAACCAACGAGAAATTCCTTAACACATGATGCTCTCAGAGAACCTGTGAGCTGATGGCAGAGTCAGGACCAGGACACGCTTTGATGTGGGGCTCCAGGGAGGTGCTTGTGTGGCTGGTGCTGCTCTCCCTGTTCCCTGGGGGACCTGGATCAGGAATCTCAGCATGGTACCACGCCTCATTCCATCTTCCCAGTGCTCCTTGCTGTCCCATGGCCAGGCAGCAGTGGGACAATGGGGAGTTGGGGGGTCACAGACGCGGGTGTGCGGGAGGCCGGCGGGTGTTGGCGGGAGCAGGTCAGCCGGGAATGCCGGCGGGAGCCAACACTGGCTCTTTATCCCTCTCGTGCCCCAGGAACACAGGCCCTGTTGTGCTGCCCATGGCACAGTGTGGGCTGGAGGGCTGGGGCCTAAGGGTGTCACCAACCCGGCCATCAAGGGGCCCTTTGTGCAGGCGGGGAGGGCAGATGGCTCCGGCGTCAGGCCCGGGGTCCCTTAATGATCATCACGGTGTGAGAGAGATCTGGAGCCATTAGAGAGGCAACAAAGATGGTGAAGGACCTTGAGGGCACTCGGTCTGTTCAGCCTGGGGAAGAGGAGCTGGGGGTGGAACAAGATGAGCTTTAACATCCCTTCCAGCCCAAACCATTTTGGGATTCGGTGATTCCTTGATCTTTTCAAAACTCCCTTACCATAGACACCTTCCACTGGCCAAGTTGCTCCAAGCCCCATCCAACCTGGCCTTGAACACTTTGGGCAGCTTTGATCATGTTCAAGGCTCTGCATTTGCTCTCTGGTGTTTCCCTGTCCCTGTTGCACCAGGAGAATGCCCTGAACCATCGTGGCAGAGCCGGGATATTGTGTAACAGCCCCAAAGGAGCAGCGAGGCTGGTGAGGCTCCTCTGTGCTAATTTGAGATGAGGTGAGCGATGGCAAATTGAGTTTCAAGGGCAGCAGAGACAACTTGTCAATCCAACCTCGGCTCCTCTCTGCCTGTGCAATCCTTGGGAGCTGGAGCTGCAGCTCGTTTACAGCAGTGGATGGAAGAGCTGCAATCCCCCGGGTAGATCAAGCAATTTCTTCATTTAGGACTCTCAAAACCCTCTGACATATTAAGGGATTTTTCTTGACTTTGTGAAGGGTGAGCATTTAGTTTCCTCCACCACCCTCAAGGCTTTTTCTGAGGATTCCATGAGGGGAAAATTAAGCTTGTCAAGGTGGGAATCACTGTGGAGTTGGGTTTGTCGGGGAGGTGAGTGGCTGAGCTGTGCTGGAGCGCAGGGAAGTCAGGGTAAGGGGTGAGGGAGGGATGATAGCAGGACGAATCAGCAACAAGGAGTCTCTGCTTAGATGTTGAAACTTCTCAAGCAGAAAACTTTTTAAATTTTAAGAAAAACCCCTCAAACCAAACACAACAGAAGCAACCTGAAAGCTTTGAAGGCAGGAGCGTGGCAGGTGCCATCCCCGCTTCCCTTCCTGGCTGATCCATGTCTGCCTGAGCCTGGGCAGCAGGAATGTTCACAGCCGCGTGGAGGACACGGGAAGCGCCTAATGACTGCTGGAGCTGGCGTAATTCCTAAGCAGGGATGGCATGTGCCTGCTCTGGAAAGGATTTCAGGGCTGACAGGCTGTGAAAACTGATAGAGGAGGGAAAACGCCAGACAGCGGGGAATTAAACACACACACATGGATTAAATGAACTCGGGACTGACAGTTGGGCTGGGATTGCGTGAGCCGGGCTTGGCGTCACTTGGGATCAGCGTCTTGGGCTGAACATGTGGGAAATCACAGAATGACAGAATGACAGAATTAGTAAGGTTGGAAAAGACCACAGAGATCAGCGAGTCCAACCCATCACCTGTTCCCTGACCTGTTGCCATCCTGCTGCCAACACCCATCCTACCAATAACACACTACCCTGATATCCAGGTCATGCTGCCAAGTGCATCATCCAACCTTTCCTTAAACACCTCCAGGGACAGTGACTCCACCACCTCCTTGGGCAGCCCATTGCACTGAGAGATCACCCTCTCTGGGAAAAAGTTCCTCCTGATGTCCAGTCTAAATCTCCCCTGACGCAGTTTAAGACCATGTCTTCTTGTTCTATCACTTGTAGCCAGAGAGAAGAGTCCGACCCCCACCTGGCTACAGCTCCTTTCAGGTGGTGGTAGAGAGTGATAAGGTCTCCCCTTAGGGTAGGAAGGGGCAGGATCCATTCCCCCAACCTGTGGACTCAGGGTTTTCTTGCCATATAAACACTTATTGGGGAGAATATCCTTGTAAATCCCCTGCCCAGCCCTCCCTCCCTCCCTTCCACGCACACATCTCCTCTCCCCAGCTTTTCATTACGATAATCAGGGAATCAAAATAATTTTCAATATTTTTTTAAACCAAATGATGGACTCACGAGCTGCTTCTGCTCCTGCCATATTGCCAAGCGCCTTAATGGTCCTATTTCTTATTCAAATACACTCCAGAAGTCACTGCTCAGATGGTCAACGAGCACGAGCCACTCCAACCATCCCTGATTTTGCAGTGGGAGCGAGAGACCAGGTTGTGGAAGCCTAATAAAAGGAATTACCAGCATTTTGGAATGGAAAGAAACACCTGGCAAGGACTGTGTAGTTCAGAAGGACATTATGGGGGATGAGGTGATATTTGAGGGTCTTAGGGAGGTTCACTCTCAGCTGGAACCCACTTTTTCCATCCCCCCGGCGCTGTCAGGGTGATGACGAAACAAATTGCGCCAATAGTCCAACGAAAAATAAAACCAGACCCCAAAAGCATCATAATAAAGCATAAAGTGCTTGAATAAATATTATTAGAGCATCTTCAGCGGCAATAAAGAGATTAATTTGCCATTGCGGGAAGGGGAAAAAATAACACTCAACAATGTGTTTATGCTAAAAATTGCTGTCAAGGATTGAATTTCAGCTGGTGCATCCTGTTTAACTGGGCTTTGCCTTCCTCCCTCCCCTTTCCGAGCTCTGGGTGACCATGAAGTCTGATCTATGGGCAGGATATCGCTCAAACAGTTCCCAAGCATCTCCTCAGGGCTTCACAACCCGGGATTTTACTTTATTTTCCTATTTTTTTTTTCCTTTTCTAAGGTGTCTTATTTTTTTCCCCTGAAGAAGCTGCTTTGCCAGAGGCTGCTCTAAGAGGTTTTTCTTTTTCTTTTTCCATACCAGACTTGCAACATCTGATGTATGGCCATATTTGGAGCCACAGACGACACGAGCCTTAATAACATTCCTCTTTCCAAAGTGCTTCCCGTTAAATATTTATGAGGCGATGCAGGAACAGCCACTGCCATCCTGAGCATCCCTTCTCCCAGTGGCTTAATGGGCCTGTTTTTTGGAAAGGCAGGTGGGCAACCTTCCCACGATTATCCCTAAATAGCTCCGGTCTGGCCAGGCCTCGACCTGTCCTCACTGATTGTGTTTTCAGTGGATGAATGTCGGGAATTACGGATTTACTCCGGCCGAGGGACCATGTGTGGAGTCAGAGGGTTGTGTTTTTCGGGCCCTTTCAGCTGCTCCAGCCTGGCTGTGCTCCAGGGATATGATTTTTGTGGATGAGCAGAGGCCGTGGCGAGCGCTGAGCGGGAAGAGTTGGATCGAGACAAAGTCCTGTGCTCAGATGCTTTTTCAGCCTTTTAGTAAATTCCCAATTTAGGGTCAAACTCATCCTCTTATTTTAGCCTTTGTCTTCCTTGGGGGAGGTCTCCTGGACTTTTCCCACCTCCACTTTGGCTCTGGATCCATCCTTGAGTCTTTCAAAGTCTCGGATGCCACTGAGGTGCTGCCAAAGAGTGGCTGCAGGGGACAGAGGTGGTTTTTCTCCGCCCACGGGGAGGATGAAAGCGCCGCAGCCGCCGGCTAACGATGCTTTTCCTTTGGTTTGGGGAGGGTTTATTCCCGCACTCGCAGATCCCGGCTCTGTTCTCGGCGCTGGGAATGTATCACTGCCGGCAATTCCAGCGTTACTGACACACGGCGTCATTAAAACCTGTGTCATATCCCGAGGGGAGATGGTCTAAACGCAACATTTCCAATTGTTTCAAAGTTCTCTGATTTTATCCGAGTGATAACGATCTACAAATCGTTCTCTATCCCCGGAATGTCCTCTCTGCTGGGGAATGGCTTTCATAAGCATAACCAGCTCTGATTAGAATTTCCACCCCTTGGTTTGGAGCAGTTTTGGGGGGGAGGTGGATTCCCCCACAAAAAGAGGATGGAGGTGCACTCAGTGAAGCCCTTGGGACAGGTTGCTGCTGGAGCACCAGGGTGAGCCCAGGATGCCCTGGGATGCTGCCAGAGCACCAGGATGAGCACCAGGATTCTCTGGGATGCAGCTGGAGCACCAGGATGCCCTAAGACACTGCTGGAACACCAGAAGGAGCACCAGTAGGAGTAGCAGGATGCCCTGGGATGCTGCTGGAGCCTCAGGAGGAGCCCCAGGATGCTCTGGGACGCTCTGGGGCACCAGCAGGAGCAGCAGGATGGCACCTCGAGGCGCTTTGGCACTTCTGTCAGAGGTGCCAGCCAAGCTCCCAAGAAACCCACGCGAGCGAGCGTGTGAAAACCCCCAGAGCAGCTTTAACTCCTTCCAATACCACCCTGGGAATTTTTCACCTCGGGAAGGGACTTTTGGCTGCGTTTCCAGTCGGTGCTTCCTCATTTCTATTTCATTATCAGAGCACTGAGTGGATGGGAACGCCTCCAATTCAGCACGAACGACAACACCTGGAATGCTCCTTCCTCCAGTAACTTCCACTCCATGACAAGGAAAGAGCTCCAAACCAGATCACGGAGGCAGAGCAGTGTTTCTGTACAGCTCCAGGAGCCTCGAATAAAGGCCTGAGATTGCAGCAAGGAGGCTTTTAGGGGAGACAAATTGGGGTGATTCTCCAGCTCGCTGCTCACTCCCTATTTATTCAGGCAATTGGATGGGTCATAACCATTCACAGGGAATGCTGGATGTGGGGTTGTGTTGCCACCCCGTTATCTCTCCCTGGTGGCCAGAGGAAGTGGTCCCTTAGGATTGCCCGTGCTCAGAGATGATGCACAAATACCGCCAGGGCTGTGTGGAATATTTAATGTGAGACCGTGGCTTTAATCTCCTCTGAGGAAGTTTTTAACCCCTGTAAGAGTGAACAAGGCAACTGCTGCCAAAGGGCAAAGAAAAGGAGAGTGGTTTTACGCACTCTCATGATTTTTATGATTATCTGAGGATGTCTGGGGCAGGGAAGGCTTGGTTCTGTACATTTATTTATTCCCTTGGTGTGTGTATGGATGGTACATCCATTGTGTGTGATGTGAAGGCAACTCGGTGCTGTGGGGCTGAATGTGCTCAAAGACTCCTCCACTTCCCAATATTTAAATGACCTTGCCAGGGGCACAGTGAGGGACGTCTGGGTGGGTAAGAAGGGAGCTAGGCTTGAAGGACCAAGCCCTGGGGGGTGAATGATTTGGCAGGACATTGGTGCTGGAAATGTCATTTAGCTTGAACTCGTCCCTGCTGTCGGGTGAGCCCTCAGGACGCGCATGTTGAGCTGGAAATGGGACACCTAATATTCCTAATAATTTCTCAGGCAGCTCCACTGGTTTCTGAAGTGAGAGGAGACACTTGTGCTATTCTGCCTCTCTTTATGGCCTAATCTCCCATTGAGATTCCAGGCACAGCTCCACTAATTAAAATGATGAATGCCGGAGGAAGGCTTTGGGGTTTGATTTTTTTTAAAAATTTATTTATTTATTTCTCTTTTCCATTTTATCCTCCTTCTGGAAGGTCTCGCTGGTATCTGCACACACAGGGACTGCTCCAGGCAGGGGATATTTGCTCACTGGATGAGTAGCCAGGACAGATAGAAACGCTCTCGTGCCCACACACAAACAGTGGCTCAGAGTTCCCTGAGCCCCACAGGCCTCCTGAAAGGCCGGGAATTGTGTTGGCTCCACGCAGCCTCTCCCACCCTGAAGCTGTCCATCAGTACCCATCCCAGCTCCAGGGAAGTTGCTGGGCTCAGCATCCATCCCAGAATACTCTGAGTTGGAAGGGACCCACAAGGATCATTGAGTGCAACTCTTAAACAGCACCACTGCCACTCTGGAGGGAATCGAACCCCCAGTCTCCTGCATGAGAGATGGGGACACTCACCACTGCACTAAGGTGGATTTTCCCACTTCCAGGGAAGTTGCCGGGCTTTGGGTTGAGGTGCCTTCAAGGGGTTGACTGAGCTGCAGCCTCCCTGGATATCGCTGGATGTGGAGGGATTTCGGGATCCCCCTTCCCTTCCCTTCCCTTCCCTTCCCTTCCCTTCCCTGAGCACTCCCTGAGCACTCCCTCAGGGGCTGATTTTAGCTGCCCACCTACACTTTCCTCCTTTAAATGCCCCGTGGTTTAATTAATAAGAAGACAGGCTAAATTAAGAGATCTGATGGGCTCTCTTCTCCTGTAATTAAAGCCTTTTTTTTTTTTGGAGTGCAGGCACTCAAGAGCAGTGTTTCCATGCGGAGGCAAGATCAGGGAGCAGATGTGCTCTGCGGTGGGATGAGAGGGAAGGGAATGACTGAGCAGAAACCCAACAGGATGGTAGGGGGGGTTGGCATTGGAATATCTGTGTCGTGCTGTCACCAATGCAGAGCTTTGAGCAGCAGCTCCCTCTGAGGTGCAGAACCCGTGTACTGACAGGGGCTTGTGCATGCGACAGGGAGCCTTGGTGGGGAAAATGGGATGATCTGGAGAAAGCAGGATTAGTTCCCTCAGGATTTCTCTTTTTTCCCCCCTTCTTATATCCTCATGTCATGGGGAGAGGCCTTTTGTTCTGTTGTAAAACTTTTCTCCTTTTTGCTGGAACAGACTATAGGTATCTCTTCTTATCTCCCTTTCCCTCCCCTGAAAGGAATGTGGCCAGGGGAGGGGTTTTCTCCATTTTACCTAACAAACAATGAAGGATCCTGTGTCTTATCTTCCCCTCCCAGCAAGGCGTGTGACCAGGGGAGGGGCCTGAGGGCCAGGGCGGGCTGAGTGACAGCCAATGGCATGTGAGGACATGCCCACAAGGCATGTGACATGGGAGGGGCCTGAGGCCCTATAAATGCAGCTGCTGGGCTCATGGGAGGGAGGTTTGTGGACCTGCTGGAGTGAGGATGCCTTGTTTTTACCTCTGATCTCTACCTTGGCCATTTTGCCCAGAACCACGTGGACCTTTGACTCCTCATCTCAGCACAGCTTTTTCCCCTGCCGACCTTTGGATCTCCCTGCAGCCCCTTGGACATTTCAGGAAAGGATCACTGGCTGTTACTCCACTGGTTTGCCTACCCTGAACCCTATTCCACTGCCCCTGGAATCCTGGAGGTGCCCTGGTTTTTCCCTTGAACTAGGCACCCCCCCGCCCCAAGTGCTGGCTCTCAGCTGGAGCATCCCATGTCCCACATCAGAGCCATCCCAGGGATGGACAGAGCTGCCTCTGCTTTTCCACATGGCCCTGCCCACCCTGGAAAAAAGTTCGCATTCAGCTCCTCATGTCCCCAGGAGGGCTGGAAGTTTTTGCTGATTTAAAGGTAAAGTGTGGGGGAAATCCATAGCAGAGACAAAGGGAAAAGATCCCAAGTAATTTGGTCAGTGCTTGCATAACAAAACATCCTCTGAGTGTGTGAGGAACAAGGGACAGCCTCAGGAAAGGGGTGACAATATTGCCTTGGGGTCCCAGCCCAGGGTGCAGAGGGAGTGAGCCCATTGCCCTGCTGGAATTGGCTTTCCGACTCTGAAATATCCTCCGTACAGCCCTTGAATCCCATCTGAGTGGGCAGCGATCCCTCCACGTGTTTTTCTGCTCAGCTCCTCTTTGAATTCTGCAGAAATCTGGAAATGGTGAAGGTCTGGTCCCCTGAGTGCTGTCAGAGAATCACTGAGGTTGGAAAACCCCTCTAAGATTGTTGAGTCCAACCATTTCCAGCGCTGCCAATCCCACCATTAACCCGTGTCCCCAAGCGCCACATCCACAAGGCTTTTAAATCCCTCCAGGGATGGCGATTCCACCACTTCCCTGAGCAAAAAGTGACTTCCCTGTCACCTAAGTGTCCCTTTGGGACACAGCTCAGTGTGGTGACATCTCATCCCTGTTCATTGGGAACGTGCAAGTGGATAATTTCCAGCTCAGGTCTGACTTCCATCGGTCTTTGGTGATTTTGTAGCTCCCTCCTCCACCTCCAATCCCAACAGCTGTGCTCAGGGGGGCTCAGGAAGGCAGGGGAATCTTGAGGCAGATGCTCTGGCTCCAACTGCTCTTTAAATTCCGATGATTTAAATGGAAATCAGGAGCTCTTACAGCGGGACGAGGCCGCAGCAGTTGAGCGTTGTGCATTTTACGATCGGAAGCTTTTTTTTATTATTTTTTTGCAAGACTGGATTAGTTTGTTTTCATTTCTCCTCTTGCCTGCTGATCATCCAACTGTCTCATTGTTTGGGTGAGATGCAGAGATGCTTAGAAATACCAATAATAATTAAAAATAACAGGCAGCAGAAGCAGACCGGCAGCTTGGCTGGTGGCCACTGGAAACGGCTCAGTCCCCAGGCAGAGACAGGACCGGCAGGAAAACCCTGTGGAGACTCCAGGTGGTGCCAGGGAGATTTCCACAGAGAGCAGCACCTGACCCTTTCCCCAACTCTCCCTCGAGTGTGTGTTTTAAGATGTATTTTCTATCAAATCACTCAACTCCAGCACCCCACCTTCCGAATCCCTCTGGCTTTCTGCCCACAAGGTTATGTTATATAAACCACCCCTAAATGCAGTGTCTGGGAAAGGGCCTTTATGTTTTAATTCCCAAATAGGCAGGGCAAATTGAGTGCTCTGATTGGCATCTGCAATCAGAGCCCCATTCAGCGGGTGCTGTGAAGGAGCTGATTGCAGCGAGCGCCGCTCTGACCTTCGGGGGCCTCCGCTGCTGCCTCGGCTTCATTAACAGGATAAATATTTTTCCAGAAACAACATTTCCGAGCTGCCAGAAGTCATGACAGGCATGGGGACTACTCTGTGGCACGGTCTGTGCCGAGGCAGCTCTTTCACACGCTCCACAGCTGAAGGTTTGGGTGATGGATGGGTGTTCATAGCAGGCTGGGGACACCTGGGCTCTGTTCTCGAAGTGCCACCGAGTGGCATCTTCCCTCCTTCCAGGCCTTGCCTTTCCTCAGCAGCTTTCCTGCCTCCTTTTTCCGTTGAGGCTGTGGAAGATGCAGAGCAAGGACCCGACTTTTTGGGATGTTTTGGCTAATGGAGTCTTGACATGGTCCCAGTGCTTTGGGAAAACATCATTGGTGAGATCACAGAATCACCGAATAACCTGAGTTGGGAGGGACCCACCAGGATCCTGGAGTCCAACCCTCAGCCCTGCACAGGAGCATCCCCAAGAGTCCCCCCCTGTCCCCAGAGGATCATCCCAACCCTCCTGCAGCTCTGGCAGCCTTGGGGCTGTGCCCACTGCCCTGGGGAGCCTGGGCACTGCCCAACCACCCTCTGGGGAAAGAAGAACAACCTTGTCCTGAGATCCAACCTGCCCCTGCCCTGACCCAACTCCAGCCCATTCCCTGGCCTGTCCCTCCTCTGCCCCTCCCCAGAAATTGTCACTGCAATGAGGTGACAACTCCCCTCAGGCTGGAGATGTGTCCCAGGGCCACTCCTGGAGCACGTCTGGGGCATGGACAAGGCTGATAACGCTCAGTCCTGTGCTGTGACTGTGCTGCAGTGCCCACACGTTGGTACTGAGTCCAACACCCTGCAGTGCCAGAGCCTGGGGCTCAGATAACATGTATGGAGCATCAGCTGAGCCCCTCCAGTGAGTTACAGCCTGGTCTCTGCTCCAGGGGCCTCTTTGCATCCTGCAGCCGGTAATAGATGTTTTTAATTCTCGGGGAATTATTGAACAAACATCAGGGAAATATGTTTTACAGTCCAGAGCTGGCTCTGAGCATCATTAACATTGTTATTGGAGACGAGGTGGATGATTTAAACGAGGACCTCTGACAAAGACACACACCTGTCCATGAATAAAAGGCTGCAATTTAATACCCGCGCTGGTAATTAAGGAGAGGACGAGGGTCAAGTGCAGTGCCCGTTTCAGAGGCTTCCAAGCCTGGCAGACGGGGTGGCAGCACTAATGCCTCCTTTGCCACTCCTTGGAATGCCAGCCAGGCCTGGGCTGTGAGGTGGGGGTCGGGCACCTCGTGTAACCGTGCTCAGCTCACACAGAGCCAGGGCTGTGCTGATGGAAACCAGCAGATGCTGCCAACCCAAAGAGCAAGGGCACGTCTGTCTCCTACCAGGGCAGAGCAAACCACCCTCCTGGCTGGGCTCTGACAGCTGTCAGCATCCATGGCTGGAGCAGGGAAAGGCTGGCACATCCCTTGGCAGTGACAGCTCGTCCCTGACCCAATGGCGCAGGTTGGGGTGTTCAGTGTGTTTTGCATTCAGCCAAAGACACCCCAGCACCTGCAGCGTGAGCTCCTGAGCCCCTGGGTCACTGGAGGTGGCTCGAGGTGTCTCACCACGGCTTTATTTTCATACAGTCCCAGAAGGGTTTGGGATGTGGCTGTGCCTCATCCCTGGAAGTGTTCAAGACCAGGTTGGACAGGGCTTGGAGCAACCTGGGATAGTGGGAGGTGTCCCTGCCCATGGCAGAGTGGAGGAACGACATGGTCTTTAAGGTCCCTTCCAACCCAAACCAGTCAGGGATTCTTTCAGTGATGCCAGAGCAAAGTCCCTGTGAGCTGGGAGCAGAGGGAATGGGAAGCAGGGAATTGCATCTTTGCTCTGCCTCGTGCATCTCCTCACTCATGCAGCACACCCGGGGCAGTGGCAGGGAAAAAAACTCCATTTCCACTCCTTTTATGTTTTCCTTTGGTCTGCTGAGGTTCTTCCTGTGGTGTTGGGGCTTTCAAAGACCCAGCTGGTCTGTTTGAACCCATCTGCCCTGGGCACACTCAAGGCACGGCACATCCTGCCCTGCCTGGTCCCACTCGTCTCTGACATCGTTGCCAGTGACTGAAAAGGCTGATTAAAAAGCCAGCACTGGAAACACGATAATCCTGGGAGGGCCTCAGCAGCTGAAATCTTGTATTTTGGCTGTCAGTGAGCTCTGGAAATGCTGGTAAACACTGATTTCGCTTCATTTGGATGCAGGGATGAGCCTATGGGAGGGTTTGGAGGAGCAGAGCTTGTTTGCATGCATGTTTGAGTGCACAGGCGTAGTCGTACACATGTTGGTGCAGGGTTTGGTTCACTTCACTTGCATCCTGCGTAGGCAGCCGGGCACAGGAATTACTTCTGCATCAGTTGGATCCTCTGGAATAATAAAGGACCAGCAGCTGGTGAGCTCCTACTGCTCCTCGCCTGCCTCCCCTCGGATCAAACAGTGTCTCTTCTCCACCCACACACCTCGAATCTGGTTTGGTGTCCTGCTCTCCTTCTTTCCTGCTTCCTGGGGTTCCTGGGAGAGAAGGATTCAGGTCAATTCCCTGTCTGTGGGGGTGGGATGCTGGGGTGTGATTAGAAGGGTTCTGTTTCACTGCTGTAACATAGAATCATGGAATGGTTTGGGTTGGAAGGGAATTTAAAGCTCATCTTATTCCACCCCCTGCCATGGGCAGGGACACCTTCCACTGTCCCAGGCTACTCCAACCTGGCCTTGGACACTTCCAGGGATGGAGCAGCCACAACTGCTCTGGGTAACCTGTGCCAGGGGCTCCCCACCCTCACAGGGAAGAATTCCTTCCTCATATTCAATGGCATCCTGGCCTGCATTAGGAACAGTGNGCAACAGCAGCAGCAGCTCATCCCTTGGATCCTGGGAGGATGAGTGTATCCCACATGAGTGTATTGTTATGAATTCCCTGACGGTGGGGGAAAACTTTGATCAGAGCTTGCACCTCATTAGACATCAGAGAATTGAGCCGTGAGACACCGATCCATAGGCAGCCAGGCTTCATTAGCTGGGCTGCTCCTGGGACTGCCTGTTTGAGGAACACGGAGATGCTACAAAATTGACTCTTGTTTTTAATTATTTTTATGAGGACTCGGTGTTCCCCTCCTTTCAGTGTTATTTTGCTTCGAGGGCTCAAGCGAGATCAGCTCTGGGCGGCTGAAATTGGTGTGTTTTGTTTCATCAAAGCGAGTCAAAAGTTTGCTTTTAGTTGAATATTAATGTGTGCATTCCATCTGCTGTGCCCAAGGGATCGTGTTTTGGATCGTGGACGCCATGGGCCGGGTTTCCAGCTCGGGCTCCTGATCCTTTTCTGTGTGCCCACGTTTTTCCTGCATTGCAGGAACAAAATCCTGACCCAACGCTTCGATCCAGCCCAAATAGCCCAAGCCAAACCCTGCAGTTCGGGAATGTCAGGCAGCAGAAATGTCAAAAAGAAACATCTCGACATTTCCCAACTAAACCTTTTCAGAACTCTCTGAAAACAAATGGATGGAAAAGGCAGTGGGATGTGTCAGCTGTGGTTTGGGGTCGAACAAGAAGATTTCAGAGCAGCAGGATTTGCAGGAGGGTGGAAATCAGGGAGGGATTTCTCCATTATGGCAGAACCTTTGCAGTTTGGGGTTGGAGAGCTTTGTGTGAGCTGAGCTCCCTGTTTGCCACCCCCTGCCTTGCCCGGAATTTTCGGGGAGCCTCCTCCAAACCATTCTCCTCTCCCAGAGCGAGTCAGACGACAGCTTTCAGGCACAGCGGCACATCCAGAGGCGTAATTCCTATAAAACTCCTCCTTTGAAAGGCCTGGAGGGAGATAAATGGGGCTCTGAAAAGGCCGATTTGCACCATCCTCCCGCTCAGCTGCGCTCTGAGGAGGGATGTGCCAGAACACAGAAGTGCCCCACGTGCTACAGACGGACCCCACGGCTGAGAGGATGGAATTACTCACTCACGGACAGCGTTCCAGTCGGGATCACAGCTCAGAGAGAAAATAGAAGCAGGCAAGGTAGTCCTGCTGTTGCCTCCAACCTGCTTGATCCAGAAATGGAGAAGAAAAGCCGAGTGTGGAGCTGATGAGAGACACATTTGCCTCCCTGTGTGCAGGCTGACAAGGAGCAGGGACGTGGAGGAATTCATGGCAGGTTCTCCGTGGAGTGCAGGGGGGGATAGGAAGCCATCCAAGCTGATTAGTGAGAGGTCTCTGAGAGAGACAGGCTGGCTGGATTTAATTCCCTAGTCAGCATTCCCAGTACATTGATCTCCTCCTAAGCAGGAGGGAGGGGGAGAGGAGACAGGGATGGTGGGGAACAGGGAGAGGAGAGAAAAATAGGTTAAGAGGTGACGAGAGAAGGAAGGCAGGGGGAGAAAAATGAGGAGTGGAATTGGAAGCCAGGAAAATGGCAGGAATGCAGAGGTGGCAGGGATGCAGCAGCAGCAGCTTTGGGGCTGCTCCAGCTGTGTCACTGGCCAGCACCAGAGCTGATGGAGGCACTGCTGGTGGAAAATGTGGGAATCCAGCTTGGTTGTCCTCTCCTAGAAGCTCCTTCTCCATGCCAGGGATGCAGCTGCTGGCAGTGCTTGAGGAAGGACAGGGGGTGCAGGAGCAGCACCCCTGAGCTGTCTGGGTGAGGAAGGAGGAGGATGAGGCGCTCCCAGACGTGCTCCAGAGCACGGAGCCAAGGCAGGAATTTCATCACCCATTACCTCCCGCAACACCAGGGATGGCGATGGGAGAGATAAAGCCTTTGCAGGACAGGATCCCCCACTTACAACAAGCAGGAAGCTTTAATTTCTAGCCCCAGCTGGCTGTGAGATATTGGGCATTAAAAGCACATTATTCTGATTGCTGTCTTACTTCTTTTTCCACTTTTATTCCTCACTTGGATTCCAGCTTGGTTTTAGTGTGTACTCCCTCCAGATCCACAAGTGCCAGGAATCAGCGCCATATACCATCCACCAGCTCAGCCTCCCAGCTTTCACATGGGATAATTAAAGCATTAATCTCTTCCCCCAGCAGCCTGGAAGACAGCAGCTGCTAAAATAACACTGAAGGACTGCTCCAGAAAGGTGCTTTGCTTCCAGGAGAACTGCAAGGACAACTTTTAGGGACGGCAAAACTCTCCTGGTGCCGGGCAGGGTCCAGGGGCAAGGACAGTACTGGCCTTTGAAACTAGAGGCTGCTCTTGAGTCTCAAATCTGCTCATCCCTAAACGCTCGGAACCTGATCCGAGGCAAAATGTTTGAATTTCTTCGTGGTTTGTTGAGCTTGGATTGGGCTGGTGGCTTCTTGTGTGCATCATTCTTGTGATGAATCTTTGGGAAGTGGAGGTTTGAGTTGGGGGAGATGAGGATTCACAGTGATGCTGTTGGATGCAGTCTCAAAAATTGTTGTCTTCTTGCTGTGGGAATATTGATTATTTCTGATTTTTTTACCCTCTTTGTGGGAGTCCCGCTTGTTTTTTAATTTGAATTTTTGACGTTTGTTTTGTTGTTGTCTAGTCTTTTGACTTTCTTGGAAGTTTGTTTTTTTTTGAGACACTCTTACAAGTACCTGGACTTAATCTCCCTGAAAAATATTAATTTCTGGGGCAATACTGAGCCTTTGGAGAGTGAGGGATGTGATATCCTGTGTGGGAGCTCTGCAATAAGGGATGTTCCTTTAGAAGGGTTGAAGTGAAGGTACCAGAGCGTGACTTTATTGAGATTGCTGCTCACCTGTGAGGCCAGGAATGTTTGCTGCCACTGTCACAAGAGTGACAGGGATTGTTTAGCCTTGATTAAATACAGAAACCTCCCACAGAGCCTGTCACTGGTTCACAGGATATTCCGAGTTGGAAGGGACCCACAAGGATCATTGAGTCCAGCTCCCAAGTGACTCCCACACAGGGATTGAACCCACAGCCCCAGAGCCACGGGCACCACGNCCGGGTTCACTGGGCAAAACATCCGCACGTGGCACAAGGCGAGGTCTGGGATCTCGACCCACCTTTATGAAGGTCCAGTTTTGGGCTCTCCCTTCTTAAATACGTTATCCCAGAGGAGCTGCCAGCACTGGTGGAGCTGCTGCTCCAACAAATACAGATGAAATTTCTGTCATCTCCTCCCAGGAGCCACCCCTGTGTCCTCCCCGCCACCACAGCCCTGTCACACACCCCCAGGGTTTCTCTCCCCTGATAAGGTTTAGTTTCATGAGGTGCCAAGGATTTCCATGGCTTGATTAAGCTCCTCAGCCCCTCTTCCATTGGCTGCTGTGGAGGAGGAGCAGGGGAAGATGAATGTTTCCCATTACTTGATGTAATGACTCCGAGGCAGCTCAATGAAACCTTTCCAGCCAAAGTTTACTGAGAGCCCCCAAACGGGGATCAAGAGCTGGGCTGGAGCTCCCCAGGGCAGGTCAGTGGGGGCTGTGATGGAGGAAACGAGCTGGGAGAGATGGATGGAGTCAGGAGTACTGGAGCAGGAGTGATGGAACCGGTGTGAAATGGGATATGCAAAGAGAAGGGATGAGTTTTATTGCTTCTGCTTTGTTCGGCTCCCCAGTGCATCGTCCCTCAGTTTTCCATCCCCTCTGGGAGTAAATCATTGCATCTCCAGGCTCCAAATTGCCTGCAGAGATCTCTGGCTGCCTTCCTTCAGCTGCAGTGCCCTCGAGGAAGAAAGAACAAGCACGAAATCCTTGGGAACTGGTAAAAATTTCTCCCAGAAGAACGGATCTGCAGTGAAAAGAAACAAAATAACCCTCTCAGCCTCATCCAGGAGCCCCTTTAAGCATCCAGCCCTGCCCTGGATGAGCCTGGATGAGTCCCCTCTCTGCACGGGCTCAGCAATTACTGCTGAGGGAAAAATTAACTTTTAATAGAGTGGCCTTTGGGTAGAGGGACAAAAACCCCAGGAAGGTGATCTAAGGGCACACTTTGGGCCAGCTCTGGATGTGCAGCTGGAAACTTGCTTTCTGGAGCTGCCCTTCATTACCCCGGGAGCAGGGAAGAGCATTCCCAGCTGGAGGGAGGTTACTCGGCAATTTTCAGCCGAGTGAACAGGTCGGGCAGGGTGGCAGCAGAAGCATCTGTGTTAAGCAGGACATGTCCCGTTTTTTCCTTGTTGTAGAAGACAAATCCTTCGTCTCCCACCTCCTCTCGTGCAGCTGGAGGTTCCCAGCTGCGGGAACCGCGGTGTTGGGAGGGCAGGGATATGGTGCTGTCAGTGATGGAATCCACCTGCTGCAGCACAATGCTGGAGGAATAAAAAATGTTCCATTGTGCCTCTGGAACAGCTGCAATTAAAATGTGAATAGCCAAGGGCTGGAGGCAGCCGTGGGAGACGGTTTGAAATGTGCCCCCGAGCACTGATTGGGGTCTGGAGCATAATGAGTCCCTGGGAGGCATCGAGTTAGGATGCAGGATGGATGTGAGGTGGGCTCCAGGCAGGTCTGTCCTGCACAGGAGGATGGGGAGGTGCCGTGAGGAAGGGCTGGAAGGTGTCCTTGGGTGTGTCACCCTGCGGCTGTGGCAGAGAGGCCACATGGGCAGTGCCAGGGCTGGTCAAAGCCATCCCCATCCTGCTGCTGTTGGAATCACAGATTCCCAGAATGGGTGGGGTGGGAAGAGACTGTAAAGCTCATCTTGTTCTATTCCTCTGCCCTTCCACTCTCCCAGGTTGCTCCAACCTGGCCTTGGACACTTCCAGGGATGGGGCAGCCACAGCTTCTCTGGGCAACCTGTGCCAGGGCCTCAGCACTCTCCCAGCCAGGAATTCCTTCCCAATCTCCCATCTCTCCCTGCCCTCTGGCAGTGGGAAGCCATTCCCTGTGTCCTGTCCCTCCACCCCTTGTCCCCAGTCCCTCTCCAGCTCTGCTGAAGCCCCTTTAGGCTCTGGAAGGGGCTCCAAGGTCTCAGTGGATCTTTCTCTTCTCCAGGTAAACACTCCCAGCTCTCCCAGCCTGGCTCCACAGCAGAGGGTCTCCAGCCCTTGGAGCATCTCCGTGGCCTCCTCTGGGTTTCCTCCAGCAGCTCCACATCCTTTTTTAATCGGGGGCCCCAGAGCTGGAGGCAGCTGTGCAGGTGAGATCCCACCAGGGCAGAGGGGAAAAATTCCCTTCCTTGATGTGCTGCCCACACTCCTTTGGATGGAGCCCCAGATACCCTCGGCTTTCCCACTGCAGAGCAGTGGATTATGGCTCCAGACCTGTGCTTTATTCATGACTCAGCCCTTTCCCCATCTCCAAGATGAAGATAATGATACATTCTTCTTTTAGAAAGAGTTTGTCCTCTCCAGGCGTGTTACAAACTCTGGCAACAATGCACCTTAATTGAACATTTTCACTTTTCCGAGCGCCAAGAGAAAGTTTGCAGAGAGAATAATTCCTATTTTATCTGCATTTAATCCTGGGAGGTGTGTGGCAGAATGCAGATGATCACATTCAAGGTGGGAAGAGGACAAAGAACTCTTTGGGTCCCCTCTCTGTTGGTGCCATGGGGACCCAACGTGCTGAGCAAGGATTTGTAAATCAAGCCAGCAAAAATTAAAGTCCCAAGTAATGGGTTGGATTAATCTGCTCTGACTTGAATGTCTAAAAGTTGGATGTCAACGTTCAGGGCTTGTCGCCTTGGGCTCCCTCCTACTCGGAGGAGAGAAATGAGCACCTCCAGAGGCTGTTCATCTCCTCCCAGACAGGCTGGGTGGATGAATTGCCCACTGGAGGGGCTGGTTTCTCTCTCTCCTTTGATAAAGGGACCTCTGGGTACATCTCCTGTGTTTATATTCAAAGTATATGGAGAGGGGTGAAGGTGAGTCCTGCCTGTTGGGATGGGGAACAGCCAGGGAAGGCTCTTGGTACCTGGTGTAAGGTACCCTCAGGAGGGATAACCAATATTTTTAGGAGCTGCATCCCAAGGAGTGTTTCCTGAAGGTGGAGGTGTTGCGGGTGTTGTAGTTATAAACATCATGGCTTGGGTAATATTGGAGCTGCATCCCCCATGTGTGGCACAGGACACAAATATCTTGGTCCATCCCACAGGTACAACCAGCAGAGATTGGCAGGGAGACACCAGAGTGATGGGTAACATTATAAAGCCATCAACCAGATGAAATGTGTGTACTGGGCTCCAACCTACCAAAGCCCTGAGCTCCGTGCGTTTTGTCTTCCTAAAAAACTATTCCAGAGGTGTCAGAAACAAACTACGGTCCCTTGTGTCCTCCTTCTGTATTTCAAATGAATAATAGATAAAGGAATCATTTTATTTAAAGAGAACGAGTTGAATAGAGGGGGAAAAAAAGAAAGAAAAAAAAAATCCACACAAAAAGCACTGTGGCACTCGGCCCTGATTTCTGCTGTAAAGGAAAACTTCCTTTTTTTTCATTTATTATTGAAGTAAATTAAGCTGATTGTCAGAAACGTGTGTGTTGGGTGAAAACGTTGCCATTGTGAGTTGTGAGTTGGGATGAGATGAATGAATTTAATTTACCCCTTCGGTACGTTCAGCGGGCGGCTGCTGAGTGCCTCCAGCTCCTGGCTCCCTGGAAGAGCCCTGCCAAGTCTCCTGGAGGATTTTCCAGGCTGGGATATTGTCCCCTTGCAGGGGCACCTTGTCCTCTTGCCCTGGGGCTGGGGCTGGCAAAAGAGGACGAGGAGATTTGTGGGTTTCTTCGCTCCTCCCTGGCCGTGGGCTGCAGCAGCCGAGTGCTCGCCGGGTTTTTTAGGAACCAGCAAAGTGCTTGGAAGCTGCTCCAAGCAGGCAGGAGTCAGGTGGTGCTTCCAGATTGCCTTGGCCTGTGGTTTTCTCCGTTGGATCTGCAGAGCTGCATCCCTGGGCAAAGGATGAGTGGCAACCCAGGAGGGATGTGGGCTGGGTACCGCGGGTGTGTAACAGGCTCCTATCAGAGGGACAAAAGGGTTTTCCTGCTGCTCAGGGCGTCCTGGGACTTTGTTGGAAGTCAGGCTGTGAATCAACAATGTTCAGCTTGGGACAAGGCCCGGCAGGTCTGTTGGGAGCTCTCCAAAAGCGCCGTTCCTGATCTTGCTTGGATCAGAGGGATGCTGCTGACTCCAGGCCCACATCCAGCTCTTCCATGGGGAAACACAGCCCCCTCCCAGCTTGTGATGGAGAAGACATCCCTCCCGTCTTCCTCTGGTGCCTCCAGGAACAAGTTAGGAAAGAGTTTATCTCTTGGAAATTGCAGTGCTGGGAACGTATTAAATGTGCTGTGGGAATGTGAGGGGAGCTTCTGTCGGGGGCAGTGGGAGCAGAATTGTGCTCAGGGCATGGGAAGCCACTCACCAAGTGGGAATAAGGGACTGATGGAGAGCGAAGATTCTACCCTTGAGATTTCAGCCCTGGTAAATGTTGCCCAGAGAAGCTGTAGTTGCCCCATCCCTGCAAGTGTCCAAGGCCAAGTTGGAGCAGCCTAGGACAGTGGAAGGTGTCCCTGCCCATGGCAGGGGGTGGAATGGGATGAGCTTTAATGTCCCTTCCCACCTAAAGCATCCTGGAATTTTTTGATCTTGGAGCAGAAAGGGAGAAGGGGGGTCTGTACTGAAAGTGGTTGCTGATGTAAGTCGGCAGCAAAGGGAAATCTGAGGAGGAGGAGGGTGATGCTGGGCTGGGCTCTCCATGTGTCACTTTAACATACAGGTGAGACCCACAGTCCGTTCCTCTGTGTTTTTACTGAATTTGGAATTTTAAAACTCCCCTCACCCAACACCGTGACCATGGACGTGTCCTGGGCACCGTCCTGCCCCTCCATGGCCTTGTGTTCGAGCTGTGCCAGGGCCTGGGGTGAACTTTGGCTGGGGCAAAATCCACAAGTCAAAGTTCACAGTCACCACGGGGGGAGCTCCTGAAAGCTCCGGCGACTTCTGGGAATCTCGGAGTGTGAGAGCTCAGGGCAAGAGCAAATCAAGGGCATCGTCTTGGAGAGGAAAGGCGAAGGGAAGGAGCTGCAACAGAGCTTGGCACTCGGAATGTTTGCTGGCTGGAAGGGTGATTTTTCCCTCTGCCAGTTGGTCTGTGTACACAAAACTTGCGCTGCTGGTGCAATTACAACGCTCTAAAGTGGTTTATCTGTCACTGCTTGTTGTGCCCAAGGAACAGCACAACCTGCCCTGGTACCTGCCCACAGTGATGGCACAGAGCCACCCTTTGTCAACAGGATTTGGGTGCCTGCTGCTGCCAGGGCAGCTGCTTGGGTTGGTTTATTGCTTGTCTGGATTTGCAAACTGGACCTAGAACTTTTTATTATTATTATTGTTGTTGTTGTTGTTGTGGCTGTTATTACCATCATCACCATAATTTTATTATTACCACCACCATAATTTTATTATTATTATTATTATCATCACCATGCTCTTATTGATATTTATATTCTCAAGTTCAATATATTCTCATTTACTCCCAAGACTAATCTCTCCAGACACACTTTTGTGCTTTATTCTCCCCAAAACTCAGCATCAACTGAGCAAGAAGAGACGGCAAAGAGAGAGAAAGTTTGATTGAAACCTTCCCCCATTCTATCGTATGTGGTTTAGCTTCAGCTTCAGGATGTGGTGAAACCTTCAATGCCCAACTTTGGCTCTTGGTTTCAGGGTTGGCCACGCAGGATTTTGCTGCCCAAGATCAATGGAGGATCAGCTGCAGCAGCACAATGAATTTAGGGCCAGGGGGGACTTTTAGCTCACACAAACAGGCCCTGGAAAGTCATTAGATACCTCCTTTCCTAGAGCCTGGGATTTGGTGTTTGTCGAACATAAATCTTCCCCAAAGGTGTTCAGGGTTGATTTAAGGATCTGGGGAGATGCTGAGTCCAGGAGTGCCACTGGTAGTGGATTTTAAAGGTTAATCACCTTTGCTGCCAAACGTTTGTGCTGTATTTAATTTGTCTGTCTTTAACTTTGGGGCTGTTGGTTATTGCAGCATCTTTCCCTGCTGGGAGAAATCACTTGGCATTTGCTTTGATCCGACTGGTCCTCCCTTCTCTCCCTCCCAGCCTGAAGAGGTTCTGTGTCCTTCAGCTGAGCTGTGTTTTATCACTCACTTTATCCTTATGAATAGGTGATGGATCCTCCTTTCCCTTTCAGCTTTCTCCTACTCTCCCTTTGTAGTTACTTTTTTAATACGAGCATCCAAAAAAAAAAAAATAAAATAAAAAGAAAAGGGCTTTGCAAAGCCAAGGGGAGACTTTACAGGCTGCAGAATCCAGGGAATGGCAGAGGGGAAGGTTTGTGACGTGCTGCTCCGCTGCAGAAATAGCACAGGACCTGCACGGGCTTGGGCCAGAAATGGGTGGGACAAATCAAAAGCTTTGTGTTTTATAGGCTGTAATAGATTTGAAATTGCATTGCCTTTAATGAATGACTCACCCAGTTACCGCAGCCCGAACACCTGCGCTTGGGAGCCGAAGTCCCCGGAGACACTTTGGCTTTTAACAATATTTATTATGCTGAGGGTTATGGCATTAGAGGGAACCGGAGGAGGAGGAGGCTGCACTTGTGGGCACCTCAGGGCAGCCCTGGGTGATCCTCCCCCTGATGCTCTGCTGCTGTGTGTGCCGTGGATTTCCAAGTGCCGTGAATTTTGAATTTCCAAGTGCCGTGGGTTTCCAAGTGCTCATCTCCCAGCGATGTCCTCAAGGCGCTTTGTCCCTTCCATCAGGGAGGAGAGGAGGATGCTCTGCCCAAAACTCCACGTGCTCTGGGTGGGCTGGTTGCCCAGGAACATCCAGGTGGGGAGATGGGACAAGGGGAACAGGACAAGAAGGATGGAGAGGGACTTTGGACAAGGGCCTGGAGTGACACGATGAGGGGAATAGCTCCACACTGACACAGGGCAGGGTTAGGTGGGATATTGGGAAGAAATTCCTCCCTGTGAGGGTGGTGAGGCACCCCAAGAGGTGCCCAGAGAGGTTGTGGGTAACTCCGTCCCTGGAAGTGTCCCAGTTCGGGTTGGACAGGGCTCAGAGCACCCTGGGGTAGTGGAAGATGTCCCTGCCCACGGCAGGTACTGGATGAAAACCCACACCTCGGATCCATGGGGGCTGGGGTAACTCAATTTTGACTCTTCTTGGGAACCAGAGGGTGATTTGGGAAGGGAATTCCATACCATGTAGGCCAGGAATTTCTCATCCCTCCCACTCCAGCACTGAAATGCTGCTGCGTGGGACTGCCAGGGGTCGGATCCTGTGTGAAACATTCACTTAAGGGTTGGACCCGACGATCCCTGGGGATTGTGTGGAACTCAGAAGATCCTGGAGCTATGTGAGCTGCTCCAGAGCACATCCCAGGCTGGGCTGTGGCTGTGCTGCCTCTCCAGAGACAGAGGGATAATTATCCCAGCTCCCAGCTCTCCCTGTGCTCTGCCAACGCTCCTGCAGGCCAGAGAGCTGAGCTGATGTATTTATGCACCTTCCCCTGTCTGTGTTTAAACAGCACCTTGGAAAATGCAGTAAAAGGAGCCACAACTCTCCTCAGTGTCCTCTAGGGGTTTTAATTTATTTTTATTGTGTTGGATCTTTGCTTCATTGTGGGTTTTTTTAGGGGTTTTATTTTTTTCTGCCCGTGCTGGGAGTCGGTTTTACTGCAGAGCAGAGGTGGTGCAGAGGAAATAGAGGCCGGTGGATTGCAGGGTGGGAATGGATCCTGGGAGTTGGGATGGAGGGATGTGGCAGAGCTGTCAGTAACCTGTGGGGTTGTTTTATCTCCACCTTTAATACTGGCCTGTATTTTTTTTTTCCAGTGGTTTCAGTTGTTTGGGTCCCCTGTTTTTACTGGGGCACGGCCTGAATTCCCTGCTCTGTTCATCTCTTAAGCCAAGCACTTCTCCTGATCCTTGTGGAGAGATTCTGGAGGATGCTCAGGGCTTGAGGACAGTGTTACCCCAAAAAACCAACCTGAGTTTTCCACCTCTGGATTCTGTGCCCCAGGAAAGGTTTCTATGCAAACCCTTAGGTCACTTTGTTGTGCTCATTAAAATATTATTACAAATAGCTTTATTTATTCCCCCCTGTGACTAAAATAGCAAGAATTGGTAAAATTCTCTGCACCTGGTGGAGAATGAACATCCTCTTCTCACTGCAGGCAGGACCAGACTGATTTGAAGCCACACCAACCCTCCTGGCCACGCTGGATGCTGCATCATTCGGGAAAGAAGACATCTCCGAGGTATCCTGGTTTTGCTTTGGGTTTTCTCCAAGCCTTTGGGGTTTCTGGTTTGTACCTGAAGAGCATAAATCACTTTTCAAAGCCCTGCGGATGGTTTATCCCGTGTCTGTGAGATGCTAAGTGCTCACCCAGTGAGTTTTTGGGAGGGTGGTTTCATCTGCCTGGCATTAGAGAACCCTGTTCCAGCCACAACTGGGAGATTTTAAATGTGATTTTGAAATCCTAGAGATGTTTCGAAGCTTATGAGGCTTTTTGACCCGACTCATTTATTCTCACCTCCTGCATTGCGAGGGGAGAGGCTTAGAAATGTGAATTATGTGAAAGACGGTGTGAAATCTTCTGAGAGGGCTAAATCATGTGCATATAGGAACAGGCTCTTCCATCTCCTTAAAACTTCTTCTCTCCTTCCTCAGCCTTTCCCAGGGTGCTGGGAGGATGTAGGAGCAGCTGGGGAAGAGCTGGTAGGAGGAGTTTAATGATGTGGATTCAACGGTCCCCACTTCGCTCCCACCCCTCTTCCTGTGTTCTTTGCACTCCATCGGGATCCAAGCACGACACATCCTCATCCAAACCCCTCCTGGACGTGGGAAGAGCAGAAACAACCCTCAGCAGGCCGTGGGTTCTGCTTTTCTGAAGCTGATGTGTCCTTTTGATCTTCGATTTTCCATTTCCCAAAGCTGAGAGCCGTGTCAGAAAATGAACGTTAGAGTGAGAAATTAATATTTCTCCCAAGTTCTCAGGATCCACCTGGTTTTCATCCATGGCTCGTGGGCTTCTCCTGCTTCTTCTCCAGGTGGATTTTTTCAATCTTGGTGGTCGTGCTCTGGCTCTTTCCTTCCCTGCAGAGCCTTTTTTTAGATGGTTTTGTCAAAGACAAAAGTAAGTGAAGTGTGTTCCAGGCAGTGCTGGAGGCGTGGGGTGCGGGTGGGATGTGCCCCATCTTTACAAGGATATCCATGGGGGGCAAAAAAACCCCCTAAACAACAATAAAACTTCCAAACCTTTGGAAATTTCAGCTGTTTAAGGGCGACCCCCTGGCTCTCCCAGTGCCATCCCACCTCTTTGCCTCTGATTCCCAGTGGCTCTTCCAGTTCAGTGCTGGGATCCCCCAGTGCCAGTGGTGAGATGTGAGGGCAGAGGGATCATCTTTCCTCCTCTTGGGGCATCACAGCCCTTCCAGAGGCTGAAAAGGAAGGGATGGAGGGGGGGAACCACCAGGAAAGGCAGAAAGAAGGACAGAAAAGAGGGAATGAGGGAGGTGACCGGAGCACCCACAATCCCGTTTTTCCAGTCCTTCAGTGACGCCGTGTGTTCGTCACCTAATTCCCCCCCAAACACCCTAAACTGCGAATAAAAGCCCTGTTTAATAAACAGCAGCCGCCTTTTCATTTTCCTGAATATTCCGGGAGCAACTGCTCATTACTCCCATGATTTCCCCCCACTGTAATTATTCCAGAGCGACTATTCACAGATCCCTGCGTTGATTTATAAATCCTCGCGCTCGCGGGCTGAAATATGGATATATTTTGGTGTCCTATTGAAAATTCAATAGGATCCAATTTCAGTTGCTGTTGCCTTCCCCCCCCTCCCGTGCCTCCCCTCTCCAATTTTGCGATGCTCCAGCTGCACAGCAGAGAAGAAAGGATGCAGCGGACACAAACAGCCATGTCCAACTGAAATGGGGAGAGAAAAATTACTTCCTTGTACTACCACACTCCTGACAAGAGCTGCCTCTTTCTTTTCCCTTTTTTCCCTTTTTTTTTTTTTTTTTTATTCCCCTTTTTTCTATCACGTTCAATTTTCTGACTCGGCCAGGCAGGTTGCAGAACTAATCTGGAACGTGCTTTGTGCTGTGTAACACCACGAGCCTTGAAAGATTGGGATGGGGGAGAAGGAAGAGGGGATGGAGGGAATGCAATTAGTTTGGGGTGGAAGGACGAGAGGCAGAAGCTAAAATTGCAAATGTGGGTTATTTGGGGAAAATGAATTTCCTTCCTCCCAGCCCTGCCTTACCTGGGTTTCTCCTTGGGCAGATGGAGAGTGGGAGATGTGAATTAGATGGGGAGAAATTCCTAGACAAAGTCTGCGGGGTCTCGAATGGCACTTCCATCACAGAAAGTGTTTGTAACATTCATGTTTATTTTCTCCCTTCGTCTGGAGCACAAAGGATGGGGTTGGGACCTGCCAAGGGGCACCTGGTGATGGGAGGCTGGGCTGGATTTGGGGCTGTTCCCCCTGGGAGCAGGACTGGGGGGGTTTGAGCAGTGCAGCACCTTCCAGAATTAAGAATATTCATCCCCAAACTGCAGCTGGTGGTTCCTGTGTGTCCCCAGCTCCTGGTGAGGTGTCTCTCACCCGGGACATCGAGGTTGCTGCAGGTTTATCTCCACGAGCCAAAGTGATGTGGTGACTCGCTCTGACCTCGAGCTTCAGAGAGGCTGGGAAAGAGCTGTGCAAGTGTTTCCCCTCCAAAAAAACTCGAATATCCCATCAGGAGTTTAGAAGACATGGTCAGAATTAGGAAAATCTGAGGGCACGTATGCCTTGCAACACCTTCCAGGACAGACAGGCGGGTGGCTGAGTCTTTGCTCTCAAAATCCTGGAGAAGATGGTTGGGAGCTTGAGGAGGGGGGGAATAAAGTCAAAGGAAGGTCGGGATGTGCCAGGGCTGTGTGACCCTCAAGCACAAGGCAGGAAAGAGCCTCTATCTCCTGGAGCATCTATTTGCAGAGTCCGTGCCCTTGCAATGGTGCCTCTGGCCCGGGTGGACCTGTTGCCTCCCCGTAATCCATAGGTAAACACACTTCTAATCAACTGGAAAGCAGAGGGAGATGGTGCTGAGCTGAGATAAGAGTCCAGTTGGGATGGGGACTGACAGCAGCAGGGCTGCAAAACATCCCTGCAATGCCTCTGGAATAAGGAGGAGAACTGGTTTGTTGGGGGAAAGGAGTGAATCAAGGGAAGGGCGGCAGAGCGTGGCTATTGAGCAGCTCTCCAGAGGTTCCCACCGCCTTGGGTTACAGCTGTGCTGCTTGAAGTTGGGAAATTCACCTAGAGGACAACACTTGTCGAGGAATTTTACCCAGGGAATGAAGTTTCCTAGAGAATAGAATTTCCTGGAGAACAAAATTTCCCTCGGTAGAACAGATGCACTGGGTGAGGACACGCTCATATTCCTTATTTACTTATGAACAGCAGATAAATCCTCTCTCAACCTGCTACTTTATTTATTTAATTTTTTTTAAAATTATCATTATTATTATTGAGCTAAATATGGAACAGAAGGTCTATCCTAGAGCTTGGTGGCTCTTGCAAGATCACAAAATATCACAGAATATTCTGAGTTGGAAGGGACCCTCAAGGATCATCAAGTCCAACTCTTAAACGGCACCACTGCCTCCCCAGAGGGAATTGAACCTCCATCCCCCTGCATGAGAGGTGGGGACACTCACCACTGTACTAAAGTGGATTTTTTAAGATGTCACTTTATGTCCAGGTGGCCACATCGCCCTTGCAGCTCCTTTTCCATCCCCCCTTTCTTCCTGCTTCTTCTGCAGTGCAGACCATGTTTGCATTTAATTTGCCATCACAGAATAAATCTATAGAACATAAATCCATAGATTTTTTTTTTCCACAGAATAAATCTCAGGTTAAAGAGGACCCACCAGGATGCCAAGTCCAGCCCCAGGCTCAGTTTTGACAGGAAACAAGGTGTGTGCACAGAGCTGGGGGGTTTTATCTCCAAAGGGTTCCTTGCAAGGTGCTGGAATGGAAGAGGCATTGCAGACACAGCTAAAATCGAACCTCAGCCAGAGGTTTGGGATTTGGGAAGGCGTTTGGAGGCAGGGTGGTGACCCAGTGCCCTACAGTACATGGCATTACCGTGTTTAATGTACTCAGCGCTAATCTTTCTCTAAACACCAGCCGTCTTGCTGAGTTCAGCGCTGAAAGAGCAATAACCAATGAAGGAGATGAGATTAAGAAAACTCACAAGAATCAAATGTGCTCCAGAGGGTTGGGGAAGTGCCAGGGGCACTGCAGTAAACGACCTCCCTGGGAATCGAGGACAAATCAAATCCATGCCCCCGTCTCTCTCTCCCCCTCTCCCCTCCCCGGCGCCTCCCTGCCCTGGTGTGCCCATGGATGATGCTTTCAGGGTTATTTTTTGCGCTGGAACACAACAAACCCTCTGTGCTGTGGGGCTGAGATGAGGATCCGTGTCGCTGCATTCAGAAAAACGAACCTCTCGAGCTCAAGGAGAGCTGCTTCACTTGGCAGGAGCATTATTCTGTCTGGAACAGCCTTGAGAGGGCAAACAAAACCTCTGAGCTGTGGCTCTTGTTTCCAAAGGCTCTCTGCGGGCAGGGCTGCTGGGCAGAGCGGCTATTTTTTGTGTATCGCGAGCCAGGAACAGAGCACCGAAAGGGTCTAAATGTCACCAGAAGGGGATGAGAACGGGGTGCGGCATCCCAAGGGAGTCAGTGTCCCACTCCAAGGGAAAGTCTTGCCCAACTTCGGCACACGGAGCTGTTCGCAAGTGCTCAGTGGGGACTGCGGGGCTTTTATCCCGAATGATGCGGAGCTGCTGGGAGCAGCAGGGTGGGATTTTGGCGTTGGGGGAGATAACAAGTCCCGAGGATGGGCTGGCGGAGGGTTTCCCCTGAGGGTTCGCTCCCCACGGCGGCACAAGGATGTCCTTCACGGATCCCAGGCACCCCAAATCTCCTGCCTCACATCCTACCCCTAGAGCCGTGCAGCCTCGGAGGCTGCGGGGATGACTTGGCAGTGATATATTTACTACAATTACCATCTCTCTTCCCAGAGGAGGAAAAAAAAAAATAGATGAATAATATGTTTTGAAGGTGTCATGGAGTGAAAGCACGAGAGGAGCTTGAGCCTGAACTTATGAATAACTTATGGGCTTCCTCCCTCCGTGCAGCCGCTCGCTTTGGGCTTATCTTTCTCGCCCGTAGGAGGTGTAATTAAAGGAGCAAAGCTGGGCAGCCGTGGGCACACGTCTGTCTGGCTCCGGGTGTCCCGTGCACACAAGGGCACAGGGATGCTGGAATGCCTTTGTGGGGAAGTGTGGGCTGGGGAATGTGGGGAGCTTTACAAATTCCGGCAACCCCTCCCTCAAAAAAATAAAAAGGGTGTTTGGCTCATGATTATCTTTGATATTTTACTGTAGTGGTGGAAGCTCTCCTTTAACTCTGAACCAGGACCAGCAGTAATTTGGAGGCGGGGGGGGAAGCAGGTGAGCCCTGAACCGCTGAAGTTGTGGGAGATTTTTGTTCCTTTCTTGCCACGGCTGGAAATTCCCTCCCTGGCCTCCTGCAATGGCTCAGCCTTCCCAAGCCTTATTTTTCCAGCCCTAAAATGAGAAGTAATTTGCTCCTGTCTCAACACCTTCCTCTGCTTTCTCTATTTTGACTTGAAGAGCTCAAGGGAGGAACTGTTTTTACTCGGTGTACACACAGAGTGGAACATAATGGGAGCGGGATCTTATCAAAGGCATGCCAATGCTATTGTAATGCATATATAGTAATTATAGGGATGTATATGGAGGGATGATGAAAAAAAAACCTCCAATGAAACATGGCATTTCCCCGTGGAAAAAAATGTTAGTGGAATAGAACCACGCCTGGGAGTATGTCAGTTCCAGCAAAAAATGTCTATTAAAAATTATGCAGTGCTGCTCAGCAAGGTCACAGCGCTCCTTTTAGTGCCAGTTAGAGGTTTCCTTGCAAAGCAGCACGTCACCTTTTTTTTTTTTTTTTTTTTTATACTCCCCCTGCAGACTTTTAACACAAGGTGTTGTGTTTGGGGCTTTTATGCAGATTTAGGGGCATGGAAAAAAAATTTAAATTTCATATAAGTCTCACAGGAATTTCTGCCAAAAGGGGCCTTCTGCAGCTCGATGTGCACGGAGGGATGGTAACCCTGCTTAACACCAGATATAAATATATATATATATTATATATATGATTTCCAATGAATAACTTGTCCCCCCCATCCCTATCTCAGGAGTGCAGCCCTGCTATCTGCATGTTCCTATCAGCCCAGCACACAGATAGGGAGGAGTGTAATGGATATATTAGGCATTTATTGCAGGGCACTCTGTTGAACATCACCTGCTGTTCTACATGAAAAGTTGATGTTCCACAAAGCCACGAGCCCAAGGCTCCTTAAGAGCTGCTCTGGTGCAGCAGGTAAATATCTGAGCTCAGAACTGGGCGGATTAATAATGCATTGAGCAAATCTGTGGGAAGAGCGGCGACTGCGTAGGACCAGCCTCGGAACTGCTCTCCCTGCTTAGGCAAATAGGCAGGGAAGTTGTGTTTTTTAAAGCATAATGGGCGGGTAATAAAGCAAACTGACCTAATCGAGCGCTTCCAGCTGCTCCAAGCGCGAGGCTGCCTCAGCAGCCGAGGTCACGGGCAGGAGCGCTGCCAAAGGTGCTAAAAATTGCTGCCTGGCTCCTCGTTGTGGGTGATTTGTGCGGATGGAATAGCGGGGAAGCGGCAGAGAGGATGAGGAGGGATGGAGTTAGGAGGCCTTCCTCCCTAGCAAGGGTTTCTTTGTCAGGTGGTTAGCCCTGGAAGGAACTCCCTGGACATTTTGGGGTGGATAGGACCGAGGTTAAATGCACCGTAATCCTGCATTTGCTTCTGGAGGAATATCCTGGTGGTCCAGGTGTGCAGCCCTGGACGGGGTCATTAGGTGGTCATTAGCTCTTCCCATCGTAACGAGCTGCTGGAGGCTCTGTAAGGGCAAAGTCTGCTCCTGGTGGTACCAGGACGTGCTGGTGGAGAGCTCTGGATGCATCAGATCTCCTTCAGGTCTATGGATTGAACCAAGGCTTGGAAGGGGAAGGAGAGCTAAAAGCTCTTTGCATCATCCTGTGCTTTACACCACCCACTGCTTTGGCAAGACCCCATGGAAGCTGTTGGGGGACACCCAAGGGTGGGTGAAACCCAAATCCATGCAAGAGCAGGACCCTTTGGCTGGTTCCCTCAAACAGGGCTCTTGGGAATATCCCAGGGGAGATGCCGATCCCTCCTGGTCACCAGTTCATGATGAGAAGATCACTGTTGCCAGTCCTGTTGTTGGGGCTCCAGCAGAGGGACCTGTGGTTTGTCACTTCCCTTCAGGGGAACAGCCCAGAGAGAGAAACACAGCTGGATTTCCAAGAGTTCGCAGCCAAGTCGTTTGCTGAATTGCAAAGTGAACTGCTCAGGCTTTTGGAAGCCTCTGAGGAGGAATAAATACAAAAAGCCAAGATCTTTTAATTTTTTTTCCCCCTCTTTGTCATTTTTCTGGCTATAATGTTGTTTGAAGGAGTTGTGAGTCACCTCAAGCAACGAAATGAGACATCCTTATCATTCATGAAAATAATATTTAATGTGATATTTTTTATTTAGGTTGTGTCAAAGAGGAGTTTTGGGGCCCAGAGCCTCAAATATTCTTTATATCGGAAAAAGGGTGGGAATAATTTAAGGTTTTGGTCTTGAAGACCTGTTCTGTGCAGGCATGTGGGTGTCATGCTCTTGATGTTGAGTCGAGGTGTTGGACGGATGTGGTGGTTTTGGGAATCCTGAGTTGGAGAAAAGTCTGTTTTGTTGTGAAATAGGGACCAGAAGTTGGCATGTGCAAGGAACTGAGGTTCAATCCCAAACTGAGGCCAAGGGGCCCAGATGCTGCTCAGAGCAGGAGGTGGGCTCAGTGTGAGGAATTGGATGCGCCTGGTTACAGCATGGAAAAAAACCAAACCACTCTTATTTGGACTAAAAGCAGATTTCTGCTACAAACTGAAGAGTTATTCCCTATTAAATTTGCTTTCAGGGCAATTTCCGTACGGGATTAGGTGTATGGGGGGGAAAAGCCTTTTGGGACAGTGCTGGGGCTGCAGGCACCGCCCCCCCCCCAAAAGCAGGTGCATCTCTTCCTTTTGGGACAGGCAGGTGCTCCAAGGGGGATGTGGCTGTTTTTCCCTCCCACCATCACACGGGGGGGAAACTGAGTCACCCCAGGAGGGATTCACCCCCTTTTCCCAGCTGGAGAAGGGCCATGGGGGGGGTGCAGATGCTAAAGGGGAAATGTGGCTGGCGGGAGGGGAGTTGAGGGGGTGCTGGTGCCAAAGGATGGGGAGTTTGGGAGGGATGTGGATGCCAGGGAATGCCAGGGAGCCTGGAAGTATGCAGGGCTCGGGGAGGGTGGTGCAGATGCCCGTGGGAAGTTT
>WEKX01004758.1:44373-79623 GCA_013390025.1 Pitta sordida
GGGGGAATAAAAGAAACAGCAGCAGGGTCTATTCCCACATTCCTGGAGCACCAGGCTCTGTTCCCTCCTCCTCCAGCTCCTGGAAGCCTCGCTCCATCCCTTGGCTCTGTACAAGTGGTAAACATGAAGTTGGTTCCGTGGCCCCGGCTGCTGAGATGAATATGTCAGAGTTAATGCCTTGGAAGATGGAGGGGTGGGCTGCAGGGGAAGGGGGGGGGCCCCCAATCTCCGAGCCTGCTCAGCAGAATAAATGTGTTGATGCAATCGTCGGGAGCCGCTGCAGGATGAGGCGCCGCGGCTGAAAATTTAACTTTGATTTCAATTTTCATATTTGTCAGCAATAATTAGATTCAAGAAATGTTTTTGCCGCTGTTCTAAAATACTAATAAGTAGGAGCCTTTGTAGTCGGGCTAATGGAGCCTTTTTTTTTCCTAGTGGGCTAGAAAAATTCCATTAAAGGGGAAAGTCATACTGTATTACCGTGCTTCAACATGCAGTGACTTGGCTGCCACAGGAATAGCTGAGCTGGAAGCAGGGATGGGGATGGGGAATGGGCTTGGGATTGGTTGGAGTGTTCCAGGGAGTGGGGAGGGCTGAAGGGAGGGAACTCCCTACACCAGGTCAGGGGTGAGGAGTGATGCTTTTTGGAGCATCAAGCCTTCAAGTGCCCAGGGGATGATATTCCAGTGGTGGCCTGGCTCTCATCCACCTGGCTTTGGCAGGTTTTTTGGTGTTGCCAGCTCCCCTTGGATCAAGAAGGAATATCCCCTCGCTGGCTCTGCCAAGGGCAGAAAGTCCCTTCTCTCCGTCCCCACCCTGTGGGGTGGATTTCCTTGGCAGCAAATGCCAGGATTTATCCCAGAGCAACACAAGCGAGGAAAGTGATATTGAATTTGCAGAAGATATGCACAGCAAATGGGGGAAGCTCGAAGTTGTGTCATTCTCAAGTTACTTCAGCCTATTAAGCAAACAAAAGCACTTGTGGAGTGAGAAATGGAAATGGCCAACGCGGCCCGATTAATCCTGGATGTACAATTCCATTAATAAGCCAGCTTTTAATAGGTGGCTCTTTCCAGGAGCTGCTGGGACGAAGAATTGATGTATTCACTGTAATTGTATCGCAACTAATAGGATAGGAAGGAAATTGTATGGAGAACTTGTGCCTTCGCCACCATTTTCCAATCAGTTGAAATAATGCAGGAGAGCACGACAAAGTAATGAGGCTTAAATCTAAACAGGAGCGTTTTTAGTTTTGGTGGAGGGGATTTTGGCTTGGGCTTTTTGTGGCAAACCCCAAACCAGCAAATTGGGAGAAGTGCTGGAGGGAATGGAGAGCTCAGTCCCAATGGAATGGCTCAGTGGCTGGGGCTGGGTGATGGGATGTGGCTGCTGGTGCCAGCCCTGGGAGCCTCCAGCCTCTCTCCTGAATGCTAAGGGATGCCCAGGAATGGGACTGCCCCTCTGGCATCTCCCCCGGAGCCTTTTGTTCCTGCCCTTGGCAGCGAGAGGAGCCTTCCCCCTCCACATCGCTGGGAGAGCTCATTAACGAGCCTCAGCTCCATTCATCCCGGGGTTATTCAGAGCCTCCAGCCCAGGGCTCGGCCCTTTGCTGAGCCTCTCTTTCCAGTGAACTCCTGCAAAAAAACCCCTCCTGCTTTTGGGGACCAAAGGCCCCTTTGTGGCTGTTGCTCCAGGGGGATGCAGGGAGGGATTGGGGCTTTAACCCATGAGCATCTCTCCAAGGGCTCTTGGAACAACAATTCCACTGGTGCCACCCTGCCAATCCCAGGCGGGCTGGCTCAGCACATCCACAGTAATGCACAGCAGTGCCCTGGGATGCAGAGCTCCATAATGTGGGTGCAAATGTGGAATAATGCTCATTAAATCGAGGGAAATATTAATGTAGGGACTGCCAAAATCCGTGCGGCCCCCGGTTGGTGCAGCCGTGGCTTTGCTGGGAGAAGTTCGCAGCCACTTTTGGTGTGTTCCCTGCTGGTTCAGGGCTGTTTGTTTTTTCACTCCTCCTCCCGATTTGTATGCAAGCTCTGACCCTGCTTTGGTAACAGGCTAGAGAGTAAATAGAAAGGGGAGGGGGGGGAAAAAAGGCAAGGGAAAAAAAAACCCCACCAAGGCACAGTTCAGCACAAATCCCCGAGGAAACAGATGTGATTGCCTTCCAGAAATGGCTCCAATCAGGCCAGAAAGGAATATTGCTTTTATAGCTTTCGGGATATAAAACATTTAGAAAATGTGATTGAGTGGCAGTGCCTAATTTATCATTTACCCATTTCTCTATCCACCCAGACACAGGACTATCCTCAGACAAACTCATCACCCCGTTATTTTGGCTTTTTGCCACATGTGCGAAGCCGTGTTCCCTTGCACACCCATCCATGTGTGTGCACACTCAGGCACGTGTTCCCACACGCTCCCGGCTCCTTGTCCCTGTGCCTGTGTCATGGATTTATCATCGTTCTGCTAAGCACTCAAACTCCTGTGGCTATTTATAATTAATGCTCAGAAACCTGCCAATCCATTTAATGACACTAGGAGGTCACGGCCTCCCTTATAGCTTCCCATTAATCATCATTAGAGCAGTTCTGGGTTTTTTACGTTCTTTTTAAATGTTAATTCACCTTTATAATGCTCCTTTCAGCTCCGACTGTAAAGGGATACTCTGTAGTCACTCCAAACTGTCTTGCAAGTGTGTGCAGGTGAAAGGCGCAGTGGGACAATTGCACTTGATAAAGTCTCTTGGATGTCTCCCGCTGGAGTGAATAACACTCACAAGCTCTGCCAGGCGGGATTTCTTCACTGCCCTCTGCTGCCGCTCCTCGCGGCGGTGCTGGCACAGCTCGCTCCCTCCGCGGGCACCTCTCCATCCATCCATCCATCCATCCATCCATCCATCCATCCATCCATCCATCCATCCCTCCATCCATCCATCCATCCCTCCTCCCCTGCGCCGCTTGGCATCACCTGGAGCAGTTTAGGTTGGAAGGGACCTTAAAAATCATGTGGTTCGTAGATGGAATGAGCTCGGGGATGCTGGTGCAGAGGTTGGTATAAGGCCACGGGTGCTCTGCCAGGCTGTGCTGGGTGTGCTGCGGCAGGGCAGGTTTGTGGTGGTTGTGTCTGGCTTTGGGTGGAGCATCCAGCTCATCCCTCGGGAAGGTTAACTACAATCCAATTCCCACCCAGAGGGGCTCATAGCAGTGGGTCCATCTCTTCCAGGGGAAGGAGGAAGCGTTTTTCCTGCATCCCAAAGCATTCCTGGGAAGCATCCAGCCTTGCAGCCCCTGGGAGCCAATGCCCTGGCACAGCACAGGGGATCAGAAGGGATGGCAAGAGGCATTTTGGAGGGAGGAAGAGCTCTGGGTGCAATCTGGTGCCTTTGGCAAGCAGCAGTTCCTCTTCAATAGCCCTCTCCCGACTTGTGGATGGGAGCAGGAATCCCTCCCCCAAGTCAATCTGTGCTTGCCATTAACGGGAGCGCTTCCAAAGCGGTGTCTGATCCGGATTGGGGTGTTGATCTCTCTGGGAATGGTCCCACGCTGGAGTGGTGGAAGATGGTGCTGTGTGAACTGTGTGACACAACTCCTGGGGACTTGTCATAGCCTTGGGTGACAAACCTGCAGAGCATCCCCTGACTCTTGCTCCGTGTTCATCCAGGAGGGGAGGAGGCAGCACCAACATGCAGACCCTCCTGTGGGAAGCACAGGGAGCCCCACGTGGGGTTGGGGTGAGCCAAGGTTCCTGCTGTCCTTTCTTTTTGGGTGGAATAGGATCACTCCTGCTCCTCTGGGGACTCCTGGTCTGGGTGAGAGCCGAGCCCAGCCCCATTTCTCTGAGTAAATACGCCAGCAGCATTTGGTTTAATGAACTGTGGCTTTTAATAAATGGCTCTTATCTCGCTGAAGTGCTGCTAAATTGTCAGGATTTAAAATTAGCCTAATAGATTTGTGGGCGATGTTTTATTCACTGGGAAGTCGGAAAGAGACGGCGAGAGGGGGAGAGATGGCTCCACCCAGTTCTCCCTGAATTATACACGAGTTATTTATTTGTTTGGGCCGAAGGGGAAATGTTCTGGATTAATGTGCGATGCCTCAGCACCTGACTTAATGAGAATTTAGAGACCTATCCCAAACTGATAGTCTCCAATTAATCACTCGGTGGCCCCTCTGCTTTGCTGTCCCTGGGTTGTATTTTTCAACAGTGGTGGTGGGGTTGTGGTACCCACTGCTGGGAAAAGGGATTGGGGGTGGTGTAGGGAAAGGTTTGGGTGCTGTGGTGGCTTCCAGAACCACTTGTTGCAGCTTTGCTCCATGTTGATGTGGAAGCAGAACCTGTGTATCTCTGCCTAGACCTGTGCAACTTGTGTTCTCGAGCATAAAGTTGAGGCTGCTCAGTTTGTGAACTTCCCTGAGCCACTTTGCCTTAATTTCTTTTGGCAACACGGGGCTGGTTGTGATCCTGGTGACATTTTGGAGACATATGGAAAATCAAGGCAGAACAGTGTTTTATAACGGGATCTGGTTGGGATGAAAGATGCCAGGGAAATGTCAATCACTATCATTATCCTAACAAACTGCTGTACCTGCAGAGATAATAATAATATTTAGCAATTATATGGCACCTCACAAGCTCCAACAGCACAGAATGGAGCTAATTAAAGCTCCCAAGACTTTCTTTGGGTGGGTGTTTTCCTAAGAGCATGGACCAGCTTCTGCTCAGAGTGTTTTGTGGGAAGGTAAAAGCATTTCTTTCCTGTTTCAAAGGTGCTCCTGCTGGAATTCCCCTGCAGGGGCTCACAGTGAGGGTGGTGGGATCAGTCTTGGCACTGAATTGGGCTGTTGGCTCCATTTGGATGAATGTTGAGTGGCCCTGACTTGATAACCCAGATGGCCAAAGATGTTTGGATGCTTTGATGTGCTTGTTGTTTGTCCTTGATGAAACCAGGGAGACTCTGGGAGCTGGACACCCAAACAAGGACCTCCACCAGCACCCCTTGGTGAAGCAGACGTGGTGGTACAGATGGTTTGCAGAGCTGGATGATCAGGGAGGAGTTTTCTGCTGTGTCCTCACAGTTTGCTGGGCTGCTGCTGTTTCCCTGTTTGTTCCATCATTCCTCCATCCCGAGAAAACTCTTTGGAGAGCCAGACCCAAAGTTGGACCAGGGCATCCCACACCACAGGGACGGAAAGCAAGACTTTGAGCATTCCCCGTTCTGTGATGTTCTCACCTCAGCCTTTCTGAAGGCAGCAGATGAAACCCTTTGTGGATCCATCCGGGCTCCTTGACCCTCTCCCAGCAGCGTGTTGCTCCAGCCCTGGGAGCCCTGTGACTCTGGGAAGGTCAGTGTCGGTGTCTGAAGCGGGGCTGGTAGTGGCAGTGCACGGTGCCAGCCATAAAGGAAATGTTGTATATAAAAGATAAGGGTTTTTTTCCCCCCCTTTCTCATGGCAGAGGAACAAGGCACCAGGTTCATTTAGCATTCATAAAGTCTTGCTTTGGAAACGCCTTTAAGTACTGCTGAGGGAGACTTGAAGGAGTGTGTTTGAGAGTCAAATGCACATCTCCTTGGGCTCTCCTTTCATCTGCTTTAAAAAACACAATCTTTTTTTTTAATCTTTTTTTTCCCCACTTTTTTTTTTTCCCCCTCTGTAAAAATACTAATCTTCACCACCAGCAGCAGACACCCAGGGTGCAGGAGCTCGGCAATTAGTTCAGTGAACAGAAAGAACAAGCAGAGGGAAGGGGGGACTCAGCCAAGGACTGGAGGATGCCAAGCCCTGCCTGCTAATTAGGAGGCAGCACAGGATGGGGGCTGATTAATTCAGGTGCTGAGTCGCCGTGTGTGTCACCCACCCTGGTGGCAGCACGTTCCTCTGTTCCTCTGGGCTGAGCTTTGGCTGAAACTCCAGCAGGGAATTCGGGTCTTGGCCTGGACCCAAAACCACATGGTGGAAGAGCTCAGGGAGGATGAGGTGAGGATCACAGGATTGTTGAGGCTGGAAAAGACCTTTAAGGTCATCGAGTCCAACCCGGCACCATCACTGTGTTCACCCCCAAGTGCCACATCCACACATGTACTGAGCACTTCTAGAGATGGGGACTCCACCACTGCCCTGGGCAGCCCCTTTCCGTGAAGAAATGTTCCCAGTGTCCAACCTGAACCTCCCCTGGCACAACTCGAGGCCGTTTTCCCTTGTCCTGCCGCTTGTTCCCTGGGAGCAGAACCTGAGCCCCCGCTGGCTCCACCCTCCTGTCACGGATTTCTGGGGAGTGACTCGAAGTTTGTGGCACTACCAGCAGCAGCTTTGGGAAGGAGAGAAGATTTAAGGCCAAATGGTTACCACACAACCTGCCTGGGCACCCCCATCCAGCGGCAACCCCAAGTACCTCCGATTTCACAGGTACAAGTTCTCTCAGAGATTTATTCCTGGAATTTTATTTTTTTTTTTTTGATCCAGGATGGACAGTGCCCGGAGACACTGTGCAACAGCAAGGAGAGAACCCTCTTCACGGACTTTAATCTCAATTATGTCACAGAGGGGCTATGATTTAATTACACTCGCATTCTTGATGGGCAGAACGAGTCCCATGAGCTGAGTGGCTGTTCTGAGTTCCTTGCAGAGCTGTCTCCACTTTGGCTGGATTTCTGACCTAACAAGCATTTTCCCAGCTCCAAGCTGGTCACGAGCCGTGGTTGGGAGAAACATGTGGAGGTTTTGGCCTGAGTCCTCCTTGGACTCTTGTCTGACACGTGGAGAGGAGTGTCCATCCTCCAGAGGCTGGGCTTTCCCTGCACAGTCATCGTGCTGGACTCGGTGTCAGTGTGGAAATCCAGTGGATGGTTCCTGTTATCCTCACAGGAGCTGAGGCAGGAGAGAGATGGAAGCAACAAGGGTTGTTGTCATCCAGCCTCCTTCAGATCGTGAGGTGTCACATGGGCAGAAGTTCAGCTCAACCCCCTTCTTTTGGCTGAAACTTTTCTTGTCCTTGAAACCTCTTTCCTTCGCTCTTCACTTGAGGGAAGGGAATTTGCTGCGATGAAATGTGTTGTCTTGTGGCTTTTTGTGAAAACAGCACATGTCACTGCCCCTGTTTCCTGGAGCCAAAGGATGTGGCTGGATTTCAAAAAGAAAAGGACTGGATGATTTCATTATTGCTCACAACTGTTCCCACCAAGATAAGGACAGTCTAATCGCATTCCCTGTGCAGAAGTACCAAGGGAACCAAAAGGCAACGTTTCCATTTGATTTTCCACGTTGTCTTCTGTGTTTTGGACCTCCTTGGTTCTGTGCAGTGCCAGGAGCAGGCTGTGAGGCTGAAGGGATTTAGGGGGGAGTCAAGGCAGCAATAATGGTGGGATGTCAGGGTTATCAGGGCTGTCCCAGGTTGGAGATGCTCTGCCAGCAGCTGCCTTGATTCCTGGATTTATTTCGCTGACCAGCTGCAGCCAGGGCTTGATTTCCATACCCCAAACTCCTTGAGTGGAGTCAGAACTGATGGTGGAGGCTGAGCAGAGTGGGAGTTTCCAGCCTCTTTATTTTTTTTTTTTTATTTGCAAGTTGCCCAGAAGAAAAATGCCACCTCCCCCCTAAATAAAAATAATAAGAAAAGAAGTCAGAGCTTACGGCTAATAAATCTGCTTCTCTTAATTACGTTTCGCAGATCCCCCTGAGAACTGAGCAGAAAATTCCCTCTGCAATGAGCCTGCTCTGTCTTAAACTGCCAGGAGGTGACACTCACCCAGGGGCAGGGGGAGAGTGGAACCAAGAGCCCCAATTTTTGGTCGCGCCCCTCTAACATCCTCCACTTGCGCCTGCAGGGAGCGAGCTGCCACGTGTCCCCACTGTCGCAAGGAAGGGACTCTCAGGGCTCTGATTTGCCTCGTAGCAAGAGATAACATTATCAGCTCGTCCTTTAATGATGTGAGGACGGACTATTCTTCCCGTCAATTTATCCACCTCGGTAGCCCCGATCCTGCTCTGGGTGGGCGATGCACAAATCAGCGCGAGCGCTGGGGATGAAGTAACTCCGTCTTCCTCCTCACCCTCCCCTTGTTTGCGTGCCCTCAGCACTCGGGAGCTCGGGGAAGGCGCTAATTGATGGATCCCATCAGCACAGTTGTCATTTGGCGAGCAAAGCGGGGTGTTCTCTTCGGGAGAGGAGGGTCACTGCTTCAGGTCCCAGCAGCGACCACCCAAAGAGAAAAGATGACTTATAATTACATTCATAATTGAAAGTGATTAATGGTAGCAAAAGAACTTCGAGCGATTTCTAGTAATTAAATACTAATTTCAATTCCTTTCCAGTGCCAAGCACCATATTTGCTTTTCTGGGGATATTTATGGCTGCGCCTTAGCATGGTTTAATATCTTAAAAATACATGTAAAGTCATTAATATTTTTTTTGGTGACTGGGTAAGCAAGTAAACATCAATTAATTTGTTTACTTTGTGTCTGTAATTAGCGCTTATTATTCCAGATTTGGGGGGATTACTGTTCTGGAGGATTTGTGGCTTTAAGCAGAGCAGAGGAACCCTTGGTTGCTCCCAAACCTGGAGAGTCCTTGGTCTCGAAGAACAGAAGTGTCACAAAATCAGCTGCTTTCTGCCAGGTTTGGGCTGGAAGTGACACTTTTCAACCTCAGCTGCTGCTGGTGATGCTGCGTATGGAGGGCTGCCCTCCCTCTGCCCTTGCTCCAGCTGCTGCATCATCTCCTCTTTGGAGAAGGTTTTTTCCCCCAGATCCAGCCTGGTTCCAGCCTTTGCTCGGATTTTTGGGGGTGTGTTTGCAGAATTTAATGTTTCTTCCTTAATACTATTGTTGTGTCGGTTTGGTTTTGAGTCAAAACCTGTCGAAGAGTCACGACACACCAAAAGACGTGCAATGGGGCTGGTTTGGGGTTTGGCCATGGACAGGGAGAAGGTAGGGGCTGGTTTGGGTGGCTGTACCTTGCGGGGGACACCAAACTGAACAGAATTCCTGTTTTGGGGAGCGTGGGGTATTTCAGAGACCTGTCAGTGCCCAGGGAGAGCCACAGTCACAGAATCCCAAGAACAGGCTGAGTTGGAAGGGACCCATCAAGTCCAACTCCTGACCGTGCCAGGACAGCCCAGAGTTGGAATGGACCCATCAAGTCCAGGACACCCCAGGAATCCCACCATGTGCCTGAGAGCATCAGGGATCTTCTCTGACTGAAATTACCTTTAAGCCTGCTTTTCTTCAGCAATTTTCCAAGCTCTGCAGGACAGTTACGCCCAGATGTGCTCATGTCCTTCCTACACCTTGACAAAGTTGTTTTGGGAATCTGCTTCCCGAAAACTTCGTCCTGCTCACATGGCAACACACTGGGCCAGAAAGCACTTGATGGAAATTGTGTCTCTTCCTCACCAGTTCCTTGATTCCTTGCTAATGCTTTTCATTCCCTCTTGCTGCTTGAGAGAGCTGATCGTCTGATTAAATTAAGACAGACACAAAAGCAGCTGGCCTGCCAAAGACTAGGATTTTATTAAAAATAATATTGTTTACAGAGTTTTCTCCTTTTATGGCGCATATAAAACAGCGTGTTCCACCCGGCAGACTCACTGCAATTTACCCAGGAAGAGATGGAAAGACATTAAACCTTGCCTTGATGGGGAGTAGGGAGGGCACGGAGGAGAGGAAGGTTGGGGATAAGGGATGGAGCGAGGCTGTGACAGCGAATGAGAGGAGAGGAAATGCCAGGGAAGGAGAGCAAAAGAGGGATGATTCCCTGCTCCTCACCTCCCCTTTTCCCCTCACATCCCTGCACTGAAATGAAGTGTTGAGGAAGGAGAGAGATCATGGAAAAGAGGAGATAAGTAGGGCAGGGAGCTTCAGCTGGGACACAGCCTCCACCGGGGTGGGAGCGGAGCTGCTTGCCCTCCTTGCAATATTCAGGAGCCCTTCCCGGGCGATCCATGCGGGTGGAAATGTTCCTCCAGTCTGTTCCCAGCTTGCCTGAGTTCCTGCAGATGTTTTGTGAGCCCTCAGGGCTGGGAGTGCTGGCTCCTGCCCACCCGGGCGTCCCGACCTCACCAAAGAGCTCTCGTGGTTTGTACATCATTTATTTGAGGTTTATTCACACTCCAAGGCTCTGCCAAGGGCAAAGAAGGGTGTGCAGGGCACAGCACAGCAATGGGCCATGGCATGAGGGTCTGGCAGTACAGCAAGGAGGGACAAGGAAGTTTTTGCAAGGTCACAGAAGCAGCTTGAGATCAACTGAGGTCCCCACCTCCAACACACCCTTGTCTGGCTAAAAGGGGTTCCTGTCTTGCTTTGGGAGACGTGGATGAACCTCCCTGCTCCAGGAATTCCCTGTCTCTGCATTGCTTTCTCTCTTCTTCCTGTGTCTTCTGTTTGCTTGTTTGTTTGATTTGATTCCAAATAATTAATTGTAAAAACCCATGGGTAACGGTTTGATTGAAGGACGGTTGGGTGCTTTAATTAACTTGTGAAAGGATTATACACTTGTGTTTCCAGTCTCCCTGACCCCTGCTGAAGTGACAAGGCTTGGACACCCCATGTTTTGAGGGAGCTGAGCACCCCCTGAACATGGAATGTGCTTGTGAGGGGAATGGGATCAGCCTGGAAAAGCCACTTGGACCGTGCTGGGAAGATGCAACAGAGATCCTGATTATCACAGAATCATAGGACACCCTGAGCTGGGAGGGACCCACAAGGGCATGAGGGTCACTCCTCTCTCCTTCGTGGATGGAGCCCCAGGTGCCATGGGAGAAACACTTCCCACCCCATTTCCTTGGACCACAGTCATGGTGAGCACCTGCTGATGCTGATCCTGTGCTGGTTTTGGCACCTTAAAGGGATGGGGTAAGGGAGGTGTCGCATGAGTTGTGCAGATGTTTTAGAGATTGATTAGACCTGACCTGACATTTTGCACTAATACAGGCAAAATTTGGGCGGAGCATGAGCCACCTGCCCCTTCTTTATGGGATGGTTATCATACAAGCTCCCAAGGTTTAGCATAAGAGATGCCTTCTGTTTCCAACTTAATCCAGAAAAATTCCAGCCCTTGTATGTGGTTGGGAATAAGCTCAGCAGAGCAGACTCAGGGAACTGGAATTGCTGAGCTCTCCTGTGCAGGAGGATTTCTGCAAAGCCAGGAGCTGAGGAAAGTGTGAGCCGGAGGGAGGTCTCGGTGGAGGTGGCCCTGGGTCACCCCTTCTTGGCTGTAGGCACATGGAAGCTTGATGGGTGTCAAAACCTGTATTGATCCCTCTCTCTGAAGGCAGTGAGAGCTTTGGAGCTGCAGTAACAAGTGCTTCAAGCTCTGGCAGCCCAACACGCCGCCGTCTCTGTAATTTGCGTCTTGAGAATCGCTGAGAAAGATCCCGAGGAAACCTTTGAGGGAAAGCACTGAGCTCTCCCCATCCTCCCCACCCTTCCACACGCCTTCCCAAAGCTGACTCCTCCCAGTGGCCCCTCCATGATTTAGGACAGTGATGAGATAAAAGGTGTCCCCCCTGTTTAAATGAGGGAATAAACTCCAACACCCAATTCCGGGAGGATTAGTGAAAGAGCAAGACTTTTGTAGCTCCCCCACTACATAGCTGGGCGACTTGGGGTCAGGTTGGGTCAAAGGATTCCCTGAATGAGTCAAAAGTGCTTTGAATATCTCCAAGAGGGCTGAGGCCATAGTGTGCATCATGCCACTGAGTCACTGGGCAATTTCCAGCCCTCCCAGTGCAGAACATTCCAGGTGGGAGCTTCAAACAAGGCTGATTGGGCTGGTTCCCTCATGGAAAATGCATGAGAAGAATGAATTTCCATGCTGGTTTTTGGATCAAAAGTCGTTTTTACTCTAAACAAGGCATTTTTTAGTTTTCTTTTAGTAGTGGTGTGTGCCTCTGGAATCCTCTCCACTTGTCAGTCCCCCAGCAAGCCGCTCGCTTTGGTCGCTGATCTGCCTTATTATGTTTTTAAATGCACTTTAATATTTTAGTTTTAGTGGCTGCTTTTTTTTTTTTTCCCCAGTTTTTGAGGCCAAATTCCAGCTTCTGAAGTGCCTACCTCTCTTTCACTTCAATGGCAGCCCTTCACATTTATCCCAAGGCATAACGTGGTCCTTACACTGGTTGAAATTAGATGCACTGATTAGAGCCTCTCTCAGCCGCCACTCTGCACCTCAAAGGATGACTGGAAGTTGGAGCTGGGAGTATTTAATGCACTCAGAATGTGATTTCTTAGGACTTTATGCTTGTTGTAGCTCTCTCCAGGTGACCTGGAAGGAGATGTCTGATGGAAGGGAGGCGGTGGTGGGGGGGATGTGGTGGTAGGAGGTCAGTGATGACCATGGGCGCAGTGAGGATGTCTGGGATGAAACCTGAGGGGAGGAATGAACACACAGGGTCACTTGGAGTTCTCACTTTTGCCCTGGATTTTTTAGCAAAAAAAAAATGGTGAAATACTGAGCAAGTTGCTAAAAAGTGCTGCACCTGCTATTTTGGGTTGCGAGTGTTTCTGCCTCAGCCATGGAGATTCTCCAAGGGGAGAGCTGGGAATGTTCACCTGGAGAAGAGAAGGATCCAGGGAGACCTTGGAGCCCCTTCCAGAGCCTAAAGGGGCTCCAGGAGAGCTGGAGAGGGACTGGGGACAAGGGATGGGGGGACAGGACACAGGGAATGGCTTCCCACTGCCAGAGGGCAGGGAGAGATGGGAGATTGGGAAGGGATTCCTGGCTGTGAGGGTGGGGAGGGGCTGGAATGGATTTCCCAGGAAAAACTGTGGCTGCCCCATCCCTGAAAGTGTCCAAGGCCAGGTTGGAGCAACCTGGGACAGTGGAAGGTGTCCCTGCCCATGGCAGGAGGGTGGAACTGGATGAGCTTTAGTCTCTTCCAACCGATTCATTCTATGACTCTTAAATATTTCCAGTTCCACCTCTGTCCTGTTGTGTGTCTCAGGGGTGCTCAGCACCCTCTGCAGTGGGTGCGGCCCTGGCAGAGCTCTGCCTGGCAGTCAGGAATGTGTCTGGAGTGTCGTCTGCAGCCTCCTTAGGCGGCTGCTCCAGCTGTAATGGCTCCTCAGAGAAACCTCCCTCCATTTCACAGGAGTTAAGCATTTTGTTAAGGAATTCAGGCAGTTGTTCTGAGGGGCTTGTTTTATTCCTTTCACCTCGTTGTTTTCCCGGGGAAGTGGTGCGTGCCGTGGGGAGGTGTGATGGATAGCACAGATGTTGCAGATGTGGGTTGGAGCTGATGCTGGTGGTAGCTGGAGGTGCAGGATCCACCTGGGACTTGGAAGAGAAGGATCACAAATTCTGGCAATGATGTGGTTTGCCCCTAGAAATACTTTTCCTTCTCTAAATGCCTTCTCACTTGGGTGCAACTTTAATGTCAGCCCTTCAGGCAGGGAAGCTGAGCCCTGCAAGGGTAGGGAGATGTGTTTCACAGGGCTGGATGGTTCAGAAGCCACCAATCCCACCCAGCCTGGGTAAAGGGGGCTGTCTGGGATGTAGAGCTGTGCTCAGAGGTCTGATCTGGGGGCAGATGGTTTGATCTAAGCTTGGAGATGGGCCCTTACCCACCATAATAACCTTTCAGCCTTCAAATCTTTGCAAGGAGGATAAAGGTCCATCTGCCCTCCGAGGTGCAGCCTTGAAATGAGGGAGATGTATGGAAATATTGGACAGCTCTATTTAATCCAAGCCAGCAGCCACTCTGCCCTTAATGACCAGCCCTTGCTGTCCCTCTGGGTTGGAGTGATATTTGTCTGAATTGGTTTAGCTTTTAACCACGGCCAGGAAACCTGGTCTGATTGAGTTGCCTCAGGAAACGATCAGTGCTTCTGTCAGTCACTGTGTGAGGCTTAGCTGTCATTTTGGGCTGAGCTTTTTCAATCCTCCCCTTGTCAGAACCCTTGAGTGGTGTGAGAGAGAACCTGTGATGGTCTGAGATGGATGAGATGATTCTCCAGTTAAAGGCAACGTTATTACAAGAGCAGTGGTAGCACCGTGTCCAAATACCACATAAAGTGGGACAGGCGCTGGGGGATGGAGAGAAGATGTTCTCTCAATCCAGTGGAGCGGGTTGTCCCTGGAAATGGAACATGAATAAGTAATCTGGATAAATAATGGAGCTGTCTGAACTGTAACAATAAAGAATAAAAGTGCTGAGTGTGGCTTGCTGTGATTTGTGGGGTCACACTGTCTGGGAGGGAGGAGTTCTTGCTCCCACTGGGGAGCCGGAGCTCACAGACGGATCTCACGGATGTCACAGGGATGACTTGTACTTGCCAGTGGGAGGAAACAGTCCCTGGACCAGTTTATGCTGCCACAACAAGTCTGTGGACCCTGAAAGGTTGTGGTGCCTGCTGCTAAATGGCCTCTGTAAGATTATTAGGGCTGGGGGGGGATCTCAGTTCATGTCTTCCTGCAGGGAAGTTGGGCACATGTGGGACCCTCTTCATGGGCAACTGAGGTGCCCTTTGCTGATGGAGCCTTTGTGCAAGTGTTTCACGAGCCTCAAAGTTATTCCAAGTTCCCAAACTAAGCCTTACCTGCTATAAATCAGGCTGTTTTCTTCTCCTGCCTCTTTGAAGGGACGTGGCAAATAGTAATTATTCTCCTCCTCGGTGTGAAATGTAAGAGAAGAGGGTTGTCAATTTTGACTCAACCTTCTCTTTTAGTGACAAAGCAAACCCCGGTGTCTTTCATCTTCCCCTGGAGCTGTCTGCATTTCTCACCCGTTTCGTTGCTGTTCCATGGATTCTCCCCGGCTCATCCAGGGCTGGGACGTGCAATCAATTACAGGGCATCGATTGGAGCTGCGTGTCTTGCACTGTGGCAAACGCACTTTAGATTGATCTGAGAAGAAAGGAAACCTCCAGCTGCAGGTTCAGGGCTGGGAGAGAAGTTGAGCCATCAGCCCAAGTCAGTGGGAGGGTGAGAACGGGTTTAGTTCCAGTGACTTAACCTTTGGTTTTCTGGAAGCCTGGTGTCCAGGTCGGGGTGAAGTCCTGTAGCTGAGCCCTTGCATTAAACCTGGTGGAGCAAAACGTTTCTCCTTTGGCCTTTTTACAACCCTCATGTTAAGGTTTGCCATCTTCTGTAGCCTGGGTGACTCCAGTGTGTGGGCAGCTCTAACACCCTGGTCCCGGAATTTTTTCTTCTTCGTCTGACTTTCCTTTGAGTTTTCCTCTCTGAGTGTATCACATCACACCTAACCCACCTTGGATCTCCTATTTCCCACTTCTGGAGCTGATTTTTGATTCTGGTCCTGCCCTCAGGGCCCTTCCATCCCCTCTCCTCCTGGCTGGGCATCATGTACGAATTTCAATCCACCTGCTCCTGACTCCGTAACACGAACAGTTAAATGCAAATGGTGGGGCTTGGGACAGACCCCAGAGGAATCCCCGCTGTAGGTTGCCCTCCTGGCACGGTTGTAAATAATAGATAAGAGCTCTTTGAGAGTGCTTTGTCAACAGGCTGCTCTCCCTCCTCCCCTCTGCTCCAGCCTCAGCGATTACATCCACACGGCGCTTCCTCGGAGGTGCCACGTGGGACCGGCGTCAGAAGCCTTATTAAAGTCAAGGTATATCATGTCTACAGCTTTCCTCTTATCCACCAAGTCTAGTTATCCTGTCAAGGCAGAAATTAGGTTGGTTTGACATGATCTGTTCTTGACAAACTCGTGTTGGTGGTGGATGTGGGGTTGGGTTTTTTTCTCACTTTATTAAATTCCCGGGCCTTACAAGCTATGATAGTTTCATCGTTTGTTTTAGTATCTTCCCGGTGATTGAAGCTGAGCTCATTGCCTACAGCTCCTGGCTTTTTTTACTCAGAGATATGAAGATTTCTTGCCCTTGCTCTTGGCCTCCACGAGCTCCCAAAGAGCAGTGCTGGTGATTTTTCATCACTCTCCAGAGACCTGCCTCAATCTCTGCCAGCTTAATTTTTTCTTAACCCCTCTTCCCTCCCTGCTCCAGGGAAAGTCGTCTCCCTGTTAAGATGGATTTTGGAGCTGTCTGCTCACCACAGACCTTCCTTTATACAGGTGCAATCAAACAGGGCAGCGAAGATCTCTGCTGCGTGCTTGGTGATGGACTCAACATTCCTTTTCCCTTTCCTCTGAAAAAATCCAGGAGTCTTTTTGTTCTACTCTGGTGTCCCTCACTAAGTGAGACTTGTTTTGCCTGTCAGTGCTGCTGACTTTATCCATTATGATCCTTTTATACCCATCCCTAATTATCAGCCCTTGTTTCCATATTCCTTTTTTATTTCAGGCCTTTTAATAGCTCTGGATTCAGTCTCAGCAGCCACTTCCTCCGCTTCCTACCTTCCCTTTGCATGGAGATAACCTGCTATTGTGTGTGTAATATACTCTCTTTCAGGAACTGCCAGCTCTCCCCTTCTTTGTGGTTGTTTTCCCAGTAGACCCCATCTACCAGCTTCCTGAATTTTTTGAAATCTGGCTTTTGAAGTCCATTATCCGTATTCCATGGCTTTCCAGCGGGTTGTGAACTCCAGCGTTTCATCACCACTCTCACCCAGATTACCTTCCCCCTCAAAGCCTGCACTCCATCTTTCCTAGGCAGGAAAACTCTGGCTTTTCCCTGTGCCTTCCCAAAGGCTTCCCTTGGACATGGACTGTGTGCTGCCATGTTTGTGCTTTAACTGACATGTGTCCTTCTGTCTCTGTCCCTTGGTTCTTGCTTGGATAAGGGCTTCCCATGGATGGAACCCAAATCTCTTGGCTTTCAGCCTTTCCATGCTCTCCCTCTTTTATGCTTGCACGTTTTTGGTTGGAGACTGTCCTGGTTGTGTCCTGCTCCCTGGGCAGTCTTCTGGCACCCTGTCACCTCAGCTGCTTGTCCCAACCATGTGGCACATTCCTCATGTGTCCAGCTCCTTGTAGGAAGCACTGGATTGTTTCTTCCAGGCCTCCGCATCAGTCCCCTGTGAACACAAGGTTTTGGTGGCTGTGACAGACCCCAGGGGTTGCTTGTCACTGAGCCAGGGATTTTCAGAGCTGAGAAGGCAAAAACATCTTTCACTTGACTCTGAACTTTAGGGCAGCAGATTTGGATGAAGTGAATCCCGCCCTCCCTGACAAAGATGTGTGGGAACGGGTTGTCCAAGACCTTCAAATGTCAATAAAGGAATTTTGCACAGCCCACAAATCTTGCTGGGGAGCTGCCAGGGACTGCAGTGCTGGGTGAACTGTCTGGCTCTGGAGCTCCTGGTCTGGCTCAGAGCAGAGACATGATCCATGGAGCAGCTGCTGTCACGAGCCGAGGGGTCTCAGCAGGATGTGCTGGTGGTTGCTGGAGCAGATCTGTCTGTTTCGGGGAAGCAGGGGAGGTTTAGACTGGATATGAAGAGGAAATTCTTCCATGTGAGGGTGAGGAGGCCCTGGCACAGGCTGGGCAGAGAAGCTGTGGCTGCCTCATCCCTGGAAGTGTCCAAGACCAGGTTGGAGCAACCTGGGATAGTGGAAGGTGTCCCTACTCATGGCAGGGGGTGGAACAAGGGGGTCTTGAAGGTCTCTTCCAACCCAAACCATTCTGGGATTCTGTGATTGGTTTCTGTGGAGAGAGTGTGTGGAAATGGCCTTTCCCATGGGATTTCTGGTAGCTTTCTTTTAAAGCAAGGCCAGGCTGTGGCAGCTCAAGCGTGGTTGGTGCAGGGCTTGGACGCACATGTGGAGACGTGGCAGAGCAGCTGGATGGCATCAAGAGACCCCCAGTGAGGTCTGAGACTGCGACAACAGACCCAGTCTGAAATATCTCGGGTAAACAACCCTATTCCCTTCAAATCTAGTGGGAGAATAAGGGATTTGGCCCTCCAGCAGTGCCTGAGAAACCACAGCCAGATCTGCTTTGCTTGTGCTGGCACCAAGCACGGTGGAGTTAAACCCTGCCTGGCTCCTCCTGTAGATTGGTGTTGGACAGAGGGATCTGGGGGCTGAACCTCCCCCAGAGCTGCTCTCTGGAACACAGAGAGCTAAAGCCTGGACAGCCACTCAGGGAAGATGCAATCTGGCACCTCTATGGAAGTCACTGCTGCTGGTGGCAGCAGCGCTGTGAGTGTCACAGCGGTGTCCCCACGTGCCAGCACGGTGGCAGGGAGCACATGGACTCACTGACAGACGCCTTCCCCAAACAGGCTGTCGTGTCCTCGGGGACGTGTCCCCAGCTGTGACAGCTGGATGTGCTGCTGCAGGGGAGGCACAAATACAGGCTTGGAGCTGTGCTGTGATAGGAAATACATCCCAGAGCAGCTCAGGCAGATGTGCCACAGGCTGGGCTGGCCCTGCCTGGGTCCTGCAAGGCCTGCCAGGACCTCTCCCCTCTGTCACAGAGCTGCAGTGCCTCTCAGTAGCCCGTGAGGATATTAAATTTAATGGATGTCCAGAAATTATCATATCTGGGAAACACTCATTAATCTTTGTCTGCCTCCATGAGTTTTATTGTCTTCCCTCCCTGCGAGCCCCTCCTCTGCCGTGAGCCTTTCTCTCAATTCATGTCATCGACTTTCCACCTGAGTTTTGCCTCCCACCCCTTTTGGCTCCCGCTGCTCCTCTGCTCCCAGGGAAGCTCTTTGGAGACTCTATGACCTGGACAGGAGTGGAGCTTTTGAAATATTTCTGTGTTTTATCCATGACTATTTTTATTGCTTTGTAGGGCTGTGGGAGCAGAGGGGGAGCTGGTTGAGAGCTGCTTGGTTCTGGCCACAGGCAGGTGATGGGCAGGGGGCTGGTGACCAGCTCTCTCCACCTCAGCCTGATCCCTGGCATTACCTGCTGATGCCCTTCACTGGTGGCACTTTGTACCCAAACCTACACCATGGGGTGTATCCGTTATCCTCATCTATATCCATGCCTGGATTTCTTTCCATGCCATTATAAAATGGTTTGAGTTGGAAGGAACGTTAAAGCCCATCTTTTTCCAACCCCCTTCCATGGGGGTTGGAACACCTTCCACTAGCCTGGATTGCTCCCAGCCCCATCCAGCCCGTCCTTGAACACTTCCACAGATCTCAGTGGCTGTTTGCAGTGGGTTATTTCAGTTATTTGGGTATTTATTTTGGTAGTTCAGCCAATGCATCAGTACTTTCAGGGTTGATGGAAAGGAATGACTGTGGCTAATTGAGGAATAGCTTTGGATGTAAAGATCCAAGCTCCATCCCTTCCAGTCTCCCTGATGGAGCAGTGGGGACAAGTGGCTCCACGCCCCATCCAAGCCAACCTTGAATGTTTCCAAGAACGAGGCATCCACCACCTCTTTGGGAAACCTGTCCCAGTGTTTTACCACCCTCCTCATACAAACCCCCTTCCTAATATCCCCTAAACAGTGAATTTTGGCCATGGCCAGCCAGGCGAAGGGGAGGGTTCCTCTTTCAACGGGGCTCCTGCCGCTTTCCAACATCCCTTCCCCGGAATTTTCCTGAGTGCTAAACACACTGATCTGCAGAAGCTGAGCAAAACAAGCTTCTTAACTTAATGAGTGAACTAATTTGTCAGGCGGGGCCGTCGTGTTCCCCTCTCTGCCAGCACTGCACATCCCGACATTCCGGTTACAGCCCGGCTGGGAATAGCCCGGCTCCATCAGCTGCAATTTGGCACCAAGGCTCTTTCCACACAAAGGTTGGGTCTGGGGTTTTTTTTTGTTTTGTTGTTGTTTAATAAAGCATAAGACTGAACAGTTTGCACTCACTCGTAGGGTTTGAAATACGCATTTAATTTCGGCTTAATGAGGGAATTGTTGTGTATGAAAATTAAATGCTTCGTCATGGCTCTCCAGGACGGAGCTGCTGTGGGATGAAAGGGGTTGGGAGGAGTGAAGCTGGGAGGTCTTGGGGGATGCTGAGGGCTGGGCCTGGAGTGATGAGGATGGACCTGCGAGGAGGGAGGGAAAGATCACAGAATCATAGAATGGTTTAGGTTGGAAAAGACCTTTGATATCGAGTCCAACTGTTCTGCCAACACTGCCAAACCCACAGTCATGTCCCCAAGTGCCACATCCACACATCTTTTAAATCCCTCCTGGGATAGTGACTCCAGCACTTCCTTGGGCAGTCTGTGCCAGGGTTTCAGAGTCCTTTCCATTTAGAAATTTTCATAATATCAAACCTAAATCTCCTCTGGAGCAGCCTGAGGTCATTTTCTCTTGTCCTTGTGGTGAAACCTTAGGATGGGAATGGCTGCAAGAAAGGTGAGTGAAGGACTGTAATAGAGGAATGACTTGAATTTTCCAAGTAGTTTTATTCAAAGGGAAGTTTCCTTACATGAGCCTCACCAGCACCAGCAGAGCTGCTGCTTGGCTGGGGGTGGCAGAGGAGGACATCTGGAATGAGCTGCCCCAGAGGTGCTCTGGTGATCCCTGTTGGATGTGCAGGGTCTGGACAATGGCTATTTTCAGGAGTGCATGGGAGGAATAGCAGGCAAAGGATTTGGAGGTGAGCACTAAGGTATTCTCTTCCCGGTACGTTGACTTAAAGCACATCCTACCCATGGGAAAGAACAAACAGAAGCCTAAAATGGTTTGGATTGGAAGGGACCTTCAGACTCCTCTTATTTCACCCTCTGCCATGGGCAGGGACACCTTCCACAAGAGACCATGTTGCTCCAACCTGCCCTTGGACACTTCCACAGATCTCAGTGATGGTTTGCAATGGATTGTTTCAAACATTTAAGTATTTATTTTGATCGTTCAGCCAACAAAGCACCACGTGCAGGGTTGCAGTGCTCTGTGAGGAAAGGCTCTGTCTAGGTGAGAGCAAAAGGTCCTGGAGATCCAAGCTCCATCCATCCCCTCCAGTCACACCAGTGGAGCAGTGGGGATGGTTTCAAAGCCACTGCACAAATAAACTCTAATAGCTTTCCTCTTGCATTTATGTTATTAGGGGGTTCGTTTGACTGGCATTATGATGATAAATGAAAAATGCTTTGCACCATTACGTTGGGCGCTAATGCGTAGTGGGAAGAATTTTCTACTCATTAAAAAAAAAAAAAAGAGAGAGAAGGGAGGAGAAAAAAAAGGCAGAGGGGAAAGTGATGGGTTTGTGCAGCAGCACTGAGCACAAACCTTCCACATGTTCCCCCGTTGTCCTTCTGCTCTTTCTGGGTTGGGGCAGGTGGGCTGTGGGGTGAGAACAGCCCTTTGAAATGGATAAATACACGTCTCCACAGTTTAGTGTTGCTCCCATCCCGTGTGTTTCGCTCCTTTTTGCACCTCATCCCACATTCCCGCAGGGTTTGGGATGCAACCTCCAGCCCCAGGTCTGAAGCAAGAGCGATGGCTGCAGGGTGAAGGACCCTGCCAAAGCCTACAGCCAAAGGAGGAGTTTGACAGTCCAAAGGCTTTCCTTCATTTTCAAGCCGTGGAGCAAATTGAGTTCAGAGGGTCACTGTTACTCCCAGCTGCTGCGACAGAAATCCCTAATGCGCCGTATGCCAGCTCTCTCCAAAGCTTCAGCTCCTTTTTTATGAGGCTCTGTCACTCTATTATCTGCCTCTGAGTTGGTCTTTAGCTCTTTAACCTCATGAGAAGGGAGGGAAAAGGAACCTTGAAAAGGGGGAAAAAATAAAGAGAAAACAGGATGCTCCGTGAGCAGCTTTTCGTGCTCGGCCACGGAGCCGTAATTGGGTGCTTGGCAAGAGCTTCTCTTGAAAGGGGCAGGATTGAAATGTTCTGGGAGGGGGGAGAAAGGACCCTTTTCAGGGGGGAGGTTGATGTGAGGGTTTGGAGCTGATCAGAGGCACCAACATCTAACAGGCAGTGCCTGTCCTCGGTGCTGGTGTGTTGTCACCTGCTTTGGTCCCCTCCCTGTGTGGCCACAGAGGCAGGTGAGAAAGGGATGAGGTGGAGACCCTGGTGGCAGGTAAGGCTTGGAGGGGATGAGTCCCAGCTCAGTGTGGGGCTGTGGTGGGGTGGCTGCATCACCCGTGGGTGCCTGCTCTGGTCAGGGTTGTGTGTCCCCACTGCAAACTGGGAAGGGAGGACAGGGTGGAGCCAAGAGGTGACACTCCTGCACCAGAGGGATGAGCTCCTTGGTGCTCCTACACAACATTTTGGGGCGGTAGCAAGAGGAATGGTGGGATTGTTTCTCAACCATGAGCTGAATGAGGGGGACCAGAGAGGGGGGCTGTGGATTCCCCGACCACCCGGCTCCTTCCAGCAGCGGTGTGTGCTCCCGGCCGGCTGCAGCGAGGCAGGAGCCGGGGCTTTGCTGAGCTCTGCCTCCTGCATGCTAAACACGGCGGCTCCCTGCAGGATCCTGCAGCCTTCTGCACTGCTCTGCTGCAGAGGGGGTGGGGAGGCGGCTCTCGCCTCCAGCACAGCGGCAGGGAGCGGGGAAGCAGCAGGACAGAGCCCTCCTCCCTTGGACACCTCCCCGTGGGTCCGTTTACCCGCCCCAAACCATCCCAGCCACGACCCACGTGTGGGTCCATGTGTGGCTGTAGCGCGATGGGCTCATCCTGCAGAGGGGTGCAGCTCTCTGCAGCGTGTCTGCCCGTCCTGTCGGTTTGTCTGTACTTGTTTCTGCTCCCCAGTGAGTGAAACCATCCCAGAGTGGGGCTTGTGGATGCTGATTCCTCGTTTGACCTCCAGCAGCAATTGCAGGGATGTGGGATGAGGTGATGTCATATCCTGATGTCCACATCCTGCTGAGGCCACCCTTGGCACCTTGCTGTGGGTGCTCTGCATGTGTGAGTGACAATCACCTCTGGATCCACACTAAGACTTCCTAGGAGAGGTTTCAAAGGAAACATTTTCAGGGAACACGTTCCTTCAGTTACGTGAGGTCTCTTACTCTTCCTGTTGAGCTTCCACTGAGTTTCATGTCGTGTTTGGGAGCACATTCTTCTTTTCTTTCCTCGTGCTGATTTTATTCAGATTGTGAAAGCAGTTCCTTGTACTGGTCTTCATTGCTTTCACATCTCCTCCAAACCAACTTGGAGGTGGTTTTCAGCAGGACTGGGAGGTGTTTGCTGAGAGCCAGGGATGGCCCAGGCTGACCTTTGGGACTCTGGTGGTCTCTGCTCTGCAGGGAAGTTCAAGGGGAATGAGCTGCTGGATGGATGGATGGCTGGCTGGCTGGCTGGCTGNCTCAGGCTGACCTTTGGGACTCTGGTGGTTCAAGGGGAATGAGCTGATGGATGGGTGGATGGATGGATGGATGGATGGATGGATGGATGGATGGATGGATGGATGGATGGGGAGGAAAAGTCCTGAAGAGTTTTATCTTGTGAGAATCCTTCGGGAGAGCAAGCTGTGGCAGTGTGGAGGGAAGGAGGGGATTGGTGGGGTGGTGTGTTCGGGAGGAGGTTCAATCTCTTGGCGGCTTTACAGTGTGGAAAGAAACAGGCAGTGGCTTGAGGAATACCCAGAGTGAGGTGCTTGGGAAAGGCCTGGAGGACAGCAGGGACCCTTCAGCCTGGTGTCCCTCACGGCTGGATCTCCACATCCCATGACTTGCAGCCTCTGGCACAGGAGGATCAGGTCAGGAGCACATGAGGTGCCTTGTGGTCTTCAGAAACACGTCCCTGCTGTTTCCAAAGTGCTCCATATTTTTAGGCACTGACCAAAAAACATCCCACCTTGCTTTTCTCTCTTTTCTAATAATTCCTCCTTTTCAGAGCTGAAGAATGGAGAGGGAGAGGACACCAAAAATAAAAATGGAATGGTGTTTTTTAAAGTTTTTATTCGTGTCTAACAAAGAAACTGCCAAGGAAACGGGTTCTGGGATTTTTTGGGAAAAAAAAAGGCATTTTGAATGGGGTGAGGGTAAAGAAGGAAAGAGAGATCACATTAAAAAACTTCCACCAGCTCCAGTAATGAGATTAAGGGAGCTGCCAGATGAAACCATCTGCCTAATCTTTTACCCAGAGCCGCTCTGTTCCCAACTCCCATCCAAGGATGGGACCAAAGCCACTTTCTGCCACGGACTGGTCTGACAGGAGATGTTCAGGTGCCTGCCAGGGAAGGACCGTTCACTCCAGACACTGAGCTCCTGGCTGGGCGTCCGAGGAGGAGGGGGAGGGAAAAGGGGAGGGGGAAACAAAAACAGAAAAAAAAAGGAAGGCACTCATAAAAAAGACAGTTTGACATTTTCTTGACTGTTTTGAAATTTTCCTAGCACAACAAGCTGTTTATCCGCCACTCCAGCTCTTATTGAATTAAAGTGTGGAGGGGGTGTTAGGAAGAAATCAATTCGTGCTCCATATGCTGCTCTGCCGGGGAACGCGGCTCCCTGCGCACTATGGAATGTGTAGGGAAGGGTGGGGGAAGGAGAGATAAATCCATCAGCTAACAAGATAAGTGCCTTGTTCCTCCATCTGTTACTGCTGTGTCCTTATCTGGGATTGCAGCATGGCAGCAGTGATACATCTTGTGTCAGGTATTATATTCCAAATTCATATGAATGAATTTTCATGCTCGGAACAATCTGTGATCCAACCCCGCCGTGGGTGCGGGATTTGCCGCGGAACCGCCGTGGCTTTGCCCAGCTCCTCTTTTGCTGTCGTAATTTGTGACTCGGGGAGGGATCAAACTGGGACAACACCAGCTCGGTGAAGGGCTGGTAGAGCTGGGAGGAGGACCTGGAGTCTGGCCAGCCTTGGGGTGCCGACATGTGCTCTACAGACAGGAAAATCGGCTTGGGAATAATGTACGTGTTTAGAGGTGGCAGGAGGGACAAGGACTTGTCAGGTCTTTTCTTTCCTGCTGAGTCTCTTTAGGTGGAGCATCAAATGAGTTTAAAACTGGAGTGGGGTGTGTTTAAATTGGGTATCGGGAAGAAATTAATGACTTCACACTGACAGAGTGGGTTTACATTGGATATTGCGAAGGAATTCTTGGCTGGGAGGGTGGGGAGGCCCTGGCACAGGGTGCCCAAAGAAACTGTGGCTGTCCCATCCCTGGGAGTGTCCAAGGTCAGGTTGGAGCAGCCTGGGATTGTGGGAGGTGTCCCTCCTCGTGGCAAAGGCTGGGATTGGATGTGCTTTAATGTCCCTTCCAACCCAAACCAAACTGGGATTCTCTCTGCTGTGCTCCAGCCCCCTGTGTCCTGTGGGGAGCAGGGAGAGAGGCAGTGCCAGAGCACCTTTCACATCATCCTTAAAAAGGGATTTTTTAGCAGCATCAACCTCCACTCCTGCTGGAGGAGCCAGATTCCCGCCTTGGACCAGCTAGCCAAGTTTTTGGGATCAGAAGCTGGATGGGATGAATCCTTGCTCCGCTGTGTGACTGTGGTGAGCTCGTTTAGCTGCAGATGCCCAGCTCCTGAGGAGCTGTTCTGCCCAGCTCCCAACCATCTCCAAAAACATCCAGCTGCGAAACACTGAGTTTCTCCATGGTGCTTTTGTTCAAAATCAATTTATCCCTGGCCCGGGCTCAAGACCTGTGCTGGATTCAGTGGCTCAGCGTGGGATGAGCCAGGCTTTTCAGAGCTGGGAGCTGCTCTGAGAGTCGAGTCTTACGGCTAATCCTGGGGCACTTGTGGTTGGATGCACAAACAAAAGCTGCTGAGAAGGTTTTGGGTGGTCTTCAAAGCCCTGGTGTCTGTAAAACCAATCACTGTCTGAAATGTTGGTCCTTACACTCTCCAGTGAGCTTGGTGTCCACGGGGCACCCTGGAGGTATAAATCAAAGCTTGGCTGGGATGCAGGGAGGGTTGCAAAACCCATGGCATCACCCTGGGCTAAGGAGCAGCAGCAGTTGTTCCTGTGTGGTTTGGGGCACTTTTTTGTTTGCTGTCGTGCCGGCTTCTCCTGGAGAGGACACTGTGGAGATACAGAAAGTTTAACCAGGGGATAGGAACGCATCTAAGTCATCTCTCACTGGCCATACTCCACTGAATCTCTCCTGACCTGCAAGCCCCTGGGTTGCCCTGGAGGACCTGCTGCCACTGAGGAGATGAATTAAGTCTGCACAGCTCACAGGCAGCTTCACAGAGGGTTTTCTCTCTGTCTCTGGGCTTTGGAAATGAGATTTTCCCGGCTGGGGGAAAGCAAAAAAACCATCACTGAAGTTTTTCGCACAACTGGGCTGGAGTGAGATTGGTAAAGGTCAGAGCCAAATCCCAGCCTTTGGGGCCAGGCGGGTTTGGAGCTGGGGGGATTTATTTCTGAGCCAGTTTTCAGTCTGGGTTTGTGTTTTCTAGTGGGAGGCAGAGACTGTGGCACTGTTCCCAAGCCAAGAATTTAGAAACCTGCTTTTAGATGTAAAATCTAATTTGGAATTAAAGCACAGGAATTGCTAATAAACTCGTGGGAATAATCCATGCCTGGATCCTATTTTCTGCTTCTCCTGTGTGTTAGACTGAGTAACATCCATGGAGAGGGATCACTCAAGGAGATGTGTAGTGCTGAGAGAGAGACAGTAAGAGGAGACAGTCATCATCAAGACCTTTGGAAAGAAAGAAAGTGAGATGATGCTGTAAAGCACCTGGTTTCTGGGCATCCCTCTTGTGTGGGACTGGGATTTGGGAAGGATTCAGCCCCTCTGAATAAATTGTGGATGTTCAATGCATTTGATGAGGTGAAACAGCAGGAGATGAAGTTGCCTTTCTGCTGCTGAGGATATTGGTGCAGGTGGCTCTGGGGCGCAGAAGGATGTGGAAGTTGAAGCAGCAATAAAAGCAGGAGTTGTGCCTTTTTTCTGGTGGTCTTTTCCTCTCCTTTTGTGCCTCTGAATGAAAGGAATGAAAGCGGGAGCTCTTATCTTTGGTGGCGTGAGCGTCGGGGGAAAGAGCACGTTTCACTTGCAGAGCAGTAAAAAGTTTCAGGAAAGAGTCGGGAACAGGACCCCGAGCTCAGCTCGCCCTGGGTTCCCTCAGAGCATGGGAGGCACGGTTTGATCTTGAAATATCCTTTCTGAACCTGCTCTTGAGCTGAAAAGGCAGAGAGATGCCTGTGGGAGAAGCGGGAGCATCGTCTCTGCCCTGCCTGCGGGAACGGGCGCTGGGACAAAACCCAGCTCCAAAGCCAGGGCTGAGCAAACCAGGTGTGCCAGAGCCAGAGAGGATCTTTTTTCTCATTCCCACCTTCTTGTTCTTGAATAAAGATGCTATTTTTATTTTCCCTTCTGTTTAGCCCCGACGGGCTTAACCCATCTCTGCGGAGGCACCGAAATCCCAGCTCTAATTTCAATTAAGAGCGCTCCTTTTGATTGCAGCCCTGGCTGGGGTTTGGGATCTATTCCTAATCCCTATATTAGCACTGATTCATCTTTTCCATGAGTATTATCATCAGCGGCCCTGAGGGAAGGGAGGGGAGGGATCTTTCGGGGAGGATAAATACCATTTGTTTGTGTTTGTATTAGCTTCCACGCCGCATCCTGATTACATCCCGCATTTTGACACAACAATTATTATTAATTTCCCGGCGTCTGCGTTTGGATTCTCGCCGACACAAAGGGAAGATGACGGATAATGTCAGGCTCGGTAATTGGGTGGGGGAGGGATGGAGAAGGATGGAATGGGGTGTGTGGGGGGGGGAGGAAGATGGGATATTATTAGATTGCAGTTCTCAGTGTGGAGCGGGAAAGGTGTTTCTCAGCAGATGTCGGCACCGGCTCTTTATCCGCACGTTAGCGCCGGCAGAACGATTGTCTGGGACTCACTCGGCTCCCTCACCCCTGCCCCTCTCTGCCCTCTGCACGCAGAAACCCCATCAGCTTTTTATTGTGGGAATTGGCTTTTCCAGAGAGCCTCGACTGTTGTTTTCTGTGCCGGCTTTGCAGTTAACTTTGCCGAGGGGAGCTCTGCGCGGGAGCAGCCAGAGGGCTCTGCTCCAGGGGACAGAGTTTTAGGGAAGCCCTGGTGAGGCTGGATCCCTGCCACGGGTGGGAGGCAGGAGCTGGTGCCCATTGCAGAGGCTGCTGTGATCTGCCCCATGTCACTGCAGCAGAGCAGAGGTGGGAACCTGCTGGTCCTGCCTCCTTGTGTCAAAGATGTTCTCTGTGACCCTTGATCCAACCTTGACCCAATGTGTTGGATACATGGCTGGAGTGAAGGTGACAGATAATGAGCAGAAGGGTGGTGGAGAGACCTTGTTGGTGCAGAAATCAGAGCAGGGCCTAAGCCCTGGTGCCCCTCTGTCCTTGCTGCTGGGCATTTCTGATAACTGCCTGCTTTTTTCCTTTACCCAGCCTTGCCAGGGGAATTGCAGAAGAGCTGGTGTGTTGAGCACAGCCCAGGTGAAAAATCTGGGAAAATACTCTGAAATTCCCTTGTTCAACAGCAAGTGTGTTATTTTCCCAGATCTTGCATCCATCACCCAGTCACAGACTTGTGTTGGGTCATTCCTCACTGGAACAGTCTGTCCAGAGAAGCTGTGGCTGCCCAGTCCCTGGAAGTGTCCAAAGCCAGATTGGAGCAACCTGGGACATTGGAAGGTGTCCCTGCCCATGGCAGGGGGTGGAATTGGATAATCCTGAAGGTCCCTTCCAACCCAAACCATTCTGGGCTTTGGATTCCTGTGCTGGAAGGGAAGGTCTCCTGCCCTTTCCATGTCTCAGGGTTGTCTCATCCCTCCTGCAGAGTTTGTGTCTGTGAGCACTCCGTGGTTCATCCCCCGCTCTCACCATGCAGAAGGAAGTTTGAGTTCAAGCTGGGAAAACAATAAATAAACCAAGGGATCTAACTGTGATTCAGTTAGAGTTCAGAGCACCAACTTCCCAGGCTGCTCCTGGAACACGGAGAGATGTTTGTGGTGGAGGGGGGGCCTGAAGGAGAGGAGGAACAGATGGGTCTTTGAACCTTTGGGGAACCTTCCTTCTCTTTATAAATCTGAGCAGGGCAGGGGGTTGTACTGGAATAGCTTTTCCTCCCTAGCGTGATTAAGAAGATGGTCATGGAGTTGTTCTGGTGGCTCATAAATGGGGTTGGCAGGAGAGGAGGGGGCCTGCAGCACAGGGGGGCTTTAGAAATGAGATCCCCCAGTCCCCTCTGGAGCTTGGCAGGGATCTGGGAGATAAGCAGAAGTGCTGCTGGTGCCTGACCCTTGCTGGGGTTGGGAAATGCCTTTGTGGCCGTGCTTTGAGCAGCAGCACAAGGTCAGACTGTCTCTGCCCCAGAGAGGACCAAGAACACTGACCTCATAACTTGTGAAATCATTCAGAAGGGACGTGGGGGTGGTTGTTGTTGTTTAACATCTGAGCTTTGGCCGTGCCTGGCATTCACAGTCAGTGTGGGGTCCATCCTGTGTGCTGCCTCCTTGGCTGGATGTTCTGTGAGCATCCTGCAGTCTGGGACGGGAGGAATGTTCTGTTTCTTGGATTTCTGGTGGTTTTGCTACCCATGCCCTCCTCTGATGTAGCCAAATCCCTCTGCTTGTGATCGATCCCTCTGAGCAGGGTTCCCAAGCCCTCTCCCTCAGTGTGTCCCAGACTGAGCCCTGGCCCTCCTTCATCTCTCCCGTGCAGGTTTTCCCTGATTAGGAGTGCACGGTTACCTTGCTTATGAGCTGAGACTTCCCAGTTATCCTGAAAACCCTTGAAGGCCTGCTCCCAGGGCCAGCAGCTTCCACACAGAGGGAATGATCCCAGTGATGCCAAGTCAGTTGGGTGCCAAGGGCTGTGTTGCTTGGAGGCTGCACCTCACCATTGGAAGGGTTGCATGGACACCATCCCTGGAAGTGTTCAAGGCCAGGTTGGATGGGGATTGGAGAAACCTGGTCCTGTAGCAGGGAGATGGAATGAGATGAGTTTAAGGTCCTTCCAACCCAAACCATTNATTGGAGCAACCTAGTCCAGAGGAAATTGTCCCTGCCCAAGGCAGGGAGGTGGAATGAGATGAGCTTTAAGGTCCTTCCAACTCAAACCATTCTGGGATTCTGTGATGTCACTCTGTGAGCTCCTGACCTTGGTGGGGCAGAGCTGGGATCGCACAGGGACACTCTTATCCTGGCTCCAGGCAGAGGGTGCTTTTGAAAGCTTTTCATTGGAGTGGGGCTGCTTTCCCTGCTGCCCAGCAGCTGCTCTGGCCGGCACACAAAGCCAGACCTGCCGGAGCTTTGTCTCCTCCAGCCCTCAGAAGGGGCTTTGGGATGAGCCAAGCAGCTGGGCCAGGCTTGGAAAGGCAGGATGGAGCTGCACTGGGGGTGGGATCCTGGTCTGGAAAGAGAATTTAAAGGATTTAGTTTGGGTTTTGCCCACTCTGGCAGATTGTTGTGCGAGCAAGGTGTGGTGTAGAATTTACCTACGGGTTGGAATGGGCTTGGCTTGATGAAAGGAATGGATTTGGTGCTTTGCTCTGAAATTGGGACAAATCACCGTCTCTGGAGCCAGTTGATGAAATTAAAGAGGTTTATTCATTGTGATATTTAGTCTTTTTTGGAAGCAAGGTCAGCTGGAAGGTCAAGACAGACTGAATGAGGTGGAGGTGATGAGACGTGGTCCCTGCGTGTGCTGGGACCTGGGGCATGAGGAGCTGCTTGGTCCCAGCCCCACAATCCTGGCCCAGCCCCTTCTCCGTGTTTTCCCCTCTCCAACTTTGATCTTTTCTCTTCATCCTTTAAGCATTTGCAGCCGTGGATTTGTGTGTTCAATATCCAGCCCAATTCCTGTGGTGTTGCTAAGGGTTCACATAATGGCGATAGTGAGGCAGGGAATTATCAGAGACCTTATCAGCACAGGAAAACCTGAACTTTTTTCCATTTTTCCCTTTCACCCCAAGAGCAGGACGGGCTCTCAGTGCACTGTGACCTGTAAGGTGCTGGAGTCAGGCCATGGGGTCATCTTGTCTAACAGCAAATCCTTTGTCCTTAGAACAATATATCCGGCCTTTCGTTCCCCCTCCTGCATCTTTTTATGTCCATTTGCACATTGAAATCTCTTCAGCTGACTCCTGCCAGTCTTTACAAAAAGCTTTTGCTGCTTCAGATGTTTCAAAGATTGCAGGGTTGCCCATCAACCCAAGAGCTTTCCTCGTAAGCAGCTCCAGCTCTGCAGAAGGCAGTGGGAGGGAGGTGGATGTGTTTGGAGGCGATGGGGAAGGGAGGCAAAAAGAGAAGGGGTTTTGTACCCCGTTCTCCCGAGGAAAGCATTTTTTATCTTTAAATCTGTGTAATTGATGCTCAGATACTCTGGTGATGAGCGCCTTAGAAATGCATCTGCAGTAATAATCTAATATCCGTTTGTTAGGGCTCCAAGGAAATCTAATAATACTGATGCTCTGCCTAATAGAGCTCCTTTCATCCCAGGATAAAATGCAAGGAATTTGTTATGGAAAAGACCAATTTTAGGTCGTGCAGTTCATCTCCCTTCCAGTGCAAAGTCTCGAGGTGTTTCACAGACATTAAATAATTAAGGAGCAGTTACGGCCAGGGAGGTGGAGAAAGCAGCAGCTGGTGAGCTCCTGGGTGTGCTGGGAGCTCTCTGGGATGGCACATTCCCATCAGGTGTGAGCCAGGAGCACTGGGGTTTGCTGAGGCCTTGTTGGTTTTGTGCTGGTCTGGACCCTGAGGAGGGTGGAGGTGATGCCCAGCTCGTGGGAGCCTGGGCACTGCTGCACTGGGAAATGGTGATGAGGACATCATCCCTGACGGATGGGCATTTATCACTGGCATCAGGATTCAAGGCTGGCTGTGCCAGCTGGGGCAGAGCAGCAGCTTGGTGGCTGCAGGCATGACTTCATCTCCTCACTGACTGTCCCTGTGAGTCATGGGAGATGGAGACAGGCTCCAGAGCTCACCTGAGCGGGAAGCCAAGGTGTCCCTTCTGCAGGAGCAGCTCCAAAGAGGAGCTGTGACAGGATTTTCCAGGTGACCGGCAGCTCCCAGAGGCAATCGTAGCAGAAGAATCTCCTTCAGCTTCTAGTGGTTGCAATCACTTTGTATCAGGTTGTTATTTTTCAACAGGAACCTTGTGAAGGGCTGGGTTTAGGTTTGGCAGTGATGCTCTTTGGCTTCACCCCACATGGAAAGGGAACCAGCCCTGGATTCAGGATTCAGATCAGAGGTGACTCCAGCGATTCCCTGCCCTGGAAGGTCTTAGTCCCTCCTTTTTTCTCCAATTGCACAGGCAGGATCCAGCCCATGGTACTTCCCTTCCCTATGGGGCTGGGGAGGGAGAGCATCTGGGACAGTGGCAGGTCCTGCAGGGCTCTGGCAGCTGCCAGTTTTAGGCTCTTGTGTCTCCACATTGCCAGGATGAGGGTGGCAGGAGGGTGGGATTTGGGGATTTGCAGAATTAACGATATCTGCAGTGAGGTATCTGTCCCCTGCGGCTCCGGTAGCGAGGGGAAATCACCTGTGACCAGTTGCTCGGATCTGCCCTCCTGTAAATAACTGGAGATGAAAATGTCAAGCCCGGAGCTCCTAATGCCAGGCTGGAGGAGGGGATGAGCAGAGGGAAATGTGTGTGTGGGTGTGGGAGGGCGAGATATGGAGAGAGTGATGGAGGGAGGCAGTCGGTGCATGACGGAGATGCAAACCCCGGGCAGGGCGGGCTGGAGCCGATCTCCTCCGCAGGGAACAGGCTGGGGGAGATCCCAGGAAGCTGCTGGTGGGAGTGGGAAGGTGTTTGCTGGGTTGTGCAGAGCCTCTGCCTTAGGATGCCTTCCCTGGGGCTGTGGTCCCGGTGTGTCTGACCGGCTTCCACTCCCAAGTTTGCGCCTCAGGGAAGGGATTTTCCTAATTAAACACGGAGATGTGTCCTTTTGTCCACACAGAGGGATGGCTGCTCCTCTTCCCTCAGCCACCTCCTCTGGAAAGAGTCTCCTCTTGGCCCTTTGCTTCTCTGCTGGGAGTGCAATTAGAGGGCCAATTAGTGTTCAGGGTCAATTGGATTTGCACACTCGCTCCAGTAGGAATTGGAGGGAGCTCATCTCCTCATTTTGGGAGGTGAGAGGCTGCTCCCTCTCCATCACCCCCCTGGCAGCCTGGCAATGCACTGTGCACATCTGGACTGCTGCTGTGCACATCTGTGCAGCCCTCACACGGATGATGGGAAGCGGCAGGTACCGGCTTGGGGGAGAGGGGAGAGGGGAGGACCTCTGCCATGGTGTCCCCGGGGTTTGCTAATGGAGAGCGAACCCAGAAACACTCAAATAGGAGGAAAAAAACCCCCAACCTAGGTTTGTGAGGTGATAGGGAAATGAAGGGTTTGGAATTGTTTCGTTTGAGCTGCTGGTGGGTTTGCTGCAGTGGACAGTGGTAGGTTTGAGGAGAGGTCAGGTGCCAGGTACACAATCCTCAGCCAGGATCATCATCCTCATCCTCAATTCCCACTGCTCCAGCCCCTCCAGCGATCCAGACAGGAGCGCTTGGCTGTGTCTGGGCGTTGTGAGGGCCACCAGGGGATGCAATATCCCCTCCAGGAACTGCTGTGTGCAGGGATAGGACCGGCAGCTCAGGTGCACCACTTCTAGATGTTGCACCATTCCGACAGGCCTAAAAAATTTGGCCTTTTTAGGTCTGGGACAGATAGCAGAGTTGGCTTTGCAGGGCTGCCTCGAGTGCAAGGGCACAGCAAAGGCACAGGGAAACCCCTGTGTGTGGTTCTTCCTCTACCCTGAGTCCCCTGACGGGTGGGCTGTGCTCTGTGTCCATGCTTGGATTTTGTATCCAGGATGAGAGTCACCCCTCTGCCCATCCTGCATTCCCACAGCCCCCCATCCTGACCACGCTGTTGGGATTTTGGGGGCAAAACAAGGAGCAGACGGAGCGGGGACCTGCGCAGCAGCTGATGGGGGACATCAATACCCTGCATCCCCCCGTCCCAAAAATCCCTGTGGATGCAGAAATACCCCTGCAGCGTGCAGCCTGGACTGTGCACATGCCCCGGGAGACACGGGCACGTCCACCAACCCCGCGGGCAGAGCTGGCTGTGTGAAATCAGTGCTGGGGGCATCCGCTTGATACCAGCTCCAGCCCAAAGCCGATGAGGAATGCACAGACTGGCGGTGCTGGACTGCATACTAATGGTGTGGGAGCTCGCAGGGAGCAGGGAAGAGAAAGGGAAGGAGCCAGACTGCAGCTCCTGGCTACCCGCGATTGATTTATTACCGGGTTTGCTGATGAATGTGTGAGAAACGCTATTGGTGATAAAGCAGAAAGGCCGTAATTAAAGTAACAGCTTTCAGTTCTTAAGCACCGCTTGGGTGTTTTCTTCTCTCTGGCAAATTTTGTGGCTCGGTGCTGCTCGGCAGAGTTCCTACCCCCGCAATCCCGAGCCTCAGCTGCCTTTTGGCTCCAGCCCGGGGGTGCTGAGCCAGCTTGGCAGCGAGTGCTGGGCAGTTACGGGGTGATTTGGTCAGTGGCTGATTTGGAAAGGGAATATGCCAATTTTGGAGCCCTGGGCTCTGCCGTGGTGACATCTGTGCGAGGAAAATCTCCCTCCTCTTGCACTTGTCTGGGGGGCTGGGCAGGATCCGGGAGGGCTGCAGGGCACTGATGCTCTTCTCCAGTGTTTCTTTTCAATCCTTGCTGCACCTCGCAGAAGGTGCTCAGCACCTTTGTTGTAAGCGGTTGCCTGGGTTTTAAGCATTCCCATGGTTTGCTCCTACCCAGACCTGGAGCCTTCTCCTTCCTCCTGCCCGTGTATGTGCACGTCCAGCCCAGCCCAGCTCGGCAGCTTGGACATTCCCCATCCACTCCACCACTGGCTCCGAGCACTTTGCCCAGCACTGACCCACTCCAGGGCTGCCAAGGAGTGGGAGAAAGAGACCTGCTGCTTGCTGGGCTCTGGATCCAGTGATCCACAAGAAAATATCTGGTGCCCTCGGGTAGTAAATGGAGCAGAGAGTCACCCCAGGCCCTGCCAGCGAGTGGCTGTGATGGATGGGCCGGCAGATAGGAGGATACGTGCGGAGAGGGATGGGAGAGGGGAGGTGAGAGCTCTGCTGCTGACAGATGGACAGAGGAGGGGAGTGTGTATGGATATATATGTGGATATATACACAGGTGGGGAGGGAAAGGGTCTCTCTGATGAGAGATAGATTGGAAGAGATGGATGGATGGGATATTTATAGTGATGGCGAGGTAGATAGAGCTGGATGTGTGTTGATGAATAGGTGGATGATGGATAGAGGGCAGGGATTGTGGGAGCTGGTGAGCTAAAGGGTATATACGGTGCGAGATAGATTAGAGAGAAGGATATATGTGTTGATAGAGAGATAGGATAAGCAGCAGCCTCCGAGTCCCCAGCAAACTGCTGCTTTTAGCTACTCCCAGCTCCGGTGTAATCTCATTTTGCCCTGGTAAATTCCTTTAAATTCCTTATCGAGGCAGCTTTTATTTTTGCCTTTTTTTTTTTTTTT